>JBDJHY010182982.1:0-12042 GCA_039654485.1 Withania somnifera
GATATACTCTTCACTAAACACTCTTGGAACTCTCAAATTGCTTGTTTACTAACTTAAGTGTCGGAGAGCGACCCCGGGGACCACCCTGGGCTATCTGTTTTACAGGGAACGTTCGTGATTCATTGACACAGTTTTGGAGGCTCTCTTGTTCGTGGCTCATAGATGGAGTTTTTTGCATAGTAACACCTTGGTATGTTTTGGACTTATCACTAGTTATGGAAAGTTGTAACCCTTTATAAACATTCATACTTCTTCATTATCAGACATGTACAGACATGCTTCAAGGATTCTAATCCATTATGGGGTTTCACTCAAACAAACAATAAAGAACAAGAAAGATACTTAAAAACCTCAACTCATTTCATACAGATTGTTAGATAATAATATGTAGCTATACATGGAATGAGCCTTTTCCAAAGGTGAGATTCTAAATGCATAAATCTAAGAAAAGGCAACATTTTTCCAAACTATCATGGTCAAAACTGGGACAGAGGTAGAGCTACAAGAGGTGCACAAATGTAGAATAGAGGATTTAGGCATTCCTGTATATTTTAATTATTGGCCCTAATCATTTTTAGATTTACAGGCTCATAGGGACAGACTACATTCAAAACCTCATTACAACAACTTAGCTATTTCAAATTTCAAAAAGAAATTTAGTTAACATTTGGCTACAATGCTCAACTTATATTTTCAACATATTAAATCAATATAGGTCAAAGAAAAGAAAACTTTTACACAGTCAATTGATTTAGCTTGCCCAAAAGATAGAACAAGTAGGAGACATTAATTCCAAATGTTCCTAGCAACCTAGACCTTCAATTATGTTGTACTAAAAGATGATCACCATACCAACACCATATTACACATAGGAGTTTCAAAATAACACTTAGTCTTCTTAAAATTATCAAAACTAACTGAGTTTAGAGGCTATAACTAGTAAAATAAGTCAAGGCTCAAGTAGAAACAACCTCTTAAGTTCATAAAATTGGTCTAGGGATAGCTTGTTGCAGAAGATTATACGTAAATAATACTTATTTTCCCAGATTCACCAAATCATGCATAGTTTGATTTTTCAAAAAGAGTAGTCATTTACTCATATAATCAATAGGATGTTTTGGGAAAGAAAGCATACAACTTAAGGACACAACTTTAAAGCAAGGAAAGCTTCACTCAATTTTGTAAGATGAGAAAAATTGAAGGATCATGTTAATAGAACATGTTGTATATATGCTAGAATCAGGCAATGTAGTTAGGACTTGGTTCATACAACTTGCACTTGAAACATACAAAATTACCAAGGGAGTAATTATATATATAGATGCAAGATACTATCACCTATGTCCAAGCTATTTTCAAATCTACCTACAAGGTCAGCAAGTCGAAATAGTCCAGATCCTTACAGACATGGTCTCATAGATAATGTAAATCAGTAAAGTTTATACCATCTACTAACATAGATTTTAAAACCTGATGATCAACATGTTGCTAATCCTAGCAGATTCTATCAATGTATGTACCACAAATCAAATAAACAAAAGGATATGTGAAACAATCCTAATTAGCTTTTAAGAGTTCAACCTTAATATGAGAAATGATGCCAATATAAACAGTTGAAGTTCAATATGGACTTTACCCAACTCAAGTCAGAAGTTCCATCCTTATGTGAAACTAGGGAATATGAAGAAGTTAGTCACATAAATGTTACTATATCATAAATTGCTAGATATAACCCCATGTACGATACTCAATAGGCCCCTCCTATAGGAAGATTTTTCCTCTGCTTCCAAATCACTAAGAGCAGACCTTAAAGTCTAAACCAAAGACTTCACATAGCCTTACCAACCAGGGAGGCTCTTCAAAGACAAACTATATACTATCAAACTCAAATCATATACTTCAAGTAAATAGCCACATAGATGGAATGACAAGCCTTAAATATGACCACAAACAAGATCATTGATTGGTTAACCACAATTGAATCAAATAATCCTTAACTTAAACTAGTTAAGATAAATTATATATTTAATCAACAATACATACAAGAACTTAGTCCTTCATACACAAATATAAGCATGGGATTTAAAGAGTCCGGTTTCAATACCATAAAGATAGGAGAGTACCTCATAGTCTAATATCTTTTTTAGCATTACCTAAACAAACTATGTTATAGTATGAACTCCAACATGATCCAAACAGGGCCAACATTAAGGTAAAAATAAAAAACAACTAAACATCATTCTTTTCAAACAATAAAACTATTTAGGCTAAATTGTTGCATGTCCCTCCACACCACATAAGTACTGAATCTAAACAAGCATATAGAAAAGTTCAAAACATGATATTTAAACTAAACCTAGTGGAGGTGTCGCATGTCCCTCCTACTCACCATGATTATTGAGTCTAAACAAGCATATAGACAAGTTAAAAACATGATATTTAAACTAAAGAGGTATCATATGTCCCTCCCTCACCACATAACTATTCAGTCTAGATGATCATATAGCAAAGTTTAAAACATGATATTTAAATTAAACCCATTGGAGGCACTATATGTCCCTCCAACACAACATAAGTATTGAGCATAAACAACCATATAAAAAAGTTCAAACATGATATTTAAGCTAAACCTAATGGAGGTGTTGCATGTCCCTACCACACCACATAATCAACACCCAACTTATAAAAATTAAAATAAAATAAAATAAGGGACCACGCAAGTTGAACATGATTTCCCACTATTTTAAAAGCTTTTGTAAAAGTAAACCCCACCTCATTTGATTTTACCTCAGTGTTAAACTAGGACCACTTAAAAATCACCCGACAACTCTCAATCTAAAACCGATTAAAAGAAAAAGAAACTCATTATACCAAAACATAAACAATAAAATCCGACCCCTAATGTTCCTGATTTAACTCAAATTATAAACCAAAAATATGGAAATCTCAAAACTAAGATTTCAACCTAAAAATGAATTTAAAAAGAAAAATGCTCATTCTTCTCTTATCTCCCTTAAATACACCTCCTAAACCCTAGAATCCCCTTGTTATACATCGTCCTTATGCCTTCCAGAAATCTATCTAAAAACCCTTTTCCCTCTCTAAACAGTGAATAAACAAGAGTACATATAGAATAGAGACAAGGGTTTACAAATAGGGAAAACTTTAAAAAAGCTACTAGGAAAGGATAAGGTGGACAGGAGGAATTTGTAAAATTCTTATATGAAATTTTTGGATAATTTGGGTGAAAATTGAAAAAAGAAAAAAACAACAGACAGAAAATCACCTGGAAGCTCCTTTGTTGCAAAACTCATGTCTAGCACTTGACTTTGTATGAAGTGATGCGGAAAAAAGGTGGGATGACGTAGCAGCCTCATTTGTTGTTGCTTGTTGTCATTTTGAGAAGAAAAAATAAAGAGTACGGGGTCATTTGGTACGGCTATTTATGGCTAGTAAAAAAGAGATCTAGGCGCTCACCATAAATGGCAAAATTTGAGCAACAGGAAGAGGAAAGGGGTTGATGATATAGAAATTAAGAGTGAGTAGTTAAGAGTTAGTTGGAATGTCTGGAAGTTAGTTACAGTTGAGTGGTTAGAGTTAGTTATAATGTCTGGAAGTTAGTTCAATTGAGTAGTTAAGAGTTAGTTGGAATGTCCGGAAGTTAGTCATTTCATACATAGAATGCTTGTAATTGATTTCAAGGATTGACTAAAAAATACAATATCTTTCTCTCTTCTAAATTCTCTCTAATTAGATTTATCTTTTTCTCCTTTTCTCTATTTCCATAGTTGACCAACTTGAGCTTCCCGTTAAAGCTCCTGTCCAGCTGTTGAAGATCTTGGATTCCCTTGAGGATCCCTATTTTTTAGATATCATTGGTATCAGAACCATCTATCCTTAGAATTTTAATAACGAAAGGAACCAGATCTGCCAACCCTTGTTCACCAGAAATGGGGGAATTGAAGGGATGATGCAAAAGTTAATAAAAGAAATAGGTGAAATGACAGGAGAAGTTGCAAGATTGAAGAGACTAGATCAAATTATCTTGGAATTAAAGGAGTATTTGACCAACAATCAACAAGAAGGAAGGGATAAATCTCCTAGGGAACAAGGGGATCCTTCGAAGTTAGGTCAATCTGAAGATAGGTTTCACAGAGACAAAAGTCTTGTTAGCTATAACACTCACCATTCAAATTTCTTAAAATACTCTAGAATAGAATTTCTCAGGTTTGCAGGTGAAGATTTAAGATCTTGGTTGTTTAAGATGGAGCAGGTTTTTTTATAAAAAATATAGGAAATGAAGATAAGGTGGCAATGGCTTCTATGCAATTGGAAAGAGATGTCATTCAGTGGCATCTCTCTTTCATAAGTACAAATAATATTTGAGACCAGCTAGTTAGGAGGAGTATGCTATGGCTATGGTGGACAGGTTTCAAACTTATTTTGATGATCCTATGGAGGATATCAAGAAGATTAAACAAGTGGTAAGTGTAAAGGAGTACCAAGAAGTATTTGATAGAAACTTGGCAAGGGTCAATCTATCACAGAATAATGTAGTTAGTTGCTTTATTAGAGGGTTAAAGCCAGAATTGAACATTATTGTGAAGATTTCTAATCCTACTTCATTATATCAAGCCTTTAGAAGTTCTAAAATGTCACAGGCTTACTTGGATGCTATTAGGAACCAACACATACACAGAATACTACGAGTTCAAGAAAGTTTAATGATCCAAAGCCTTATAACAGCAAACCTATTCTTCCTACTCTTGTTGTATCCAAGGGAATGAATAGGAAAACACTTAGTATGGAGGAGATAAATGAGAAAAGATCTAAGGGTATTTTCTACTTGTTAAATGAGAAATACACACCTAGACATAGATGTAAGACCTCCAAACAGTTATACTTGCTAGAAATAGAAGACAAAAGTGAATTGCAAGATATGATGGAAGGACAAGAGGTGGTACACCATGAAAAGAAGGCACTGCTGGAATTAACAACCCCTATAGAACATATGGAGATCTCTAGCCATACTTTGAATGGATCTTTGTGCTATAGAACCTTAATGGTCACAGGTTATCACTACAAGAAGAAGTTGCACATATTAATAGATATTGGGATCTCTCATAACTCCAGAATTAATTAATCATTTTGGGTGTGAGACAAAGTCTATTACTCCTAAGATGGTAGCTACAGCTAATGGCAATATGAGAGTAGATAAAATAACCACTATTACATAGTTATTACAAGGGGATGAATTCTATGCTAATTTCTTACTTCTGCCTTTAGGCTCTTGTGGGGTAGTACTAGGAGTTAAATGGTTGTTAATGCTAGTAGATAATAAGCTAAATTTCAGGAAATTAACCATCGAATGCTAGTATAAGGGAAAGAACTATTTAATCAGAGGTGTTGGCAATCAGCTCATAACAGCTGGAGCTAGAAAACTAAATAAATATTCAGGTAATCAAGATGAATTTTATATTATTCAAGTAGTTCCTATAAAGAGTGATAAAGTCAAATTTCATGCTTTAGAATCTAAGGGTAGCCCTAAACAAGACCTTACATTAGTACAAGATTTAGCAAAAATTTCTGAACTTTTTGAGGAGCCTACTAGTTTACCACCTTTAAGGGGTAAGCTAGTAATGTTGGAACCAGGTACTACACTTGTGAACAAAAAACCTTATATATATCCATCTGTCAAGAAGTATATCATTGAGGGGTTGTTACAATAGATGCTAGACCAAGGGATTATTCATCCTAGTTCCAGTCCTTTTGCTTCTCTAGTGTTTTTAGTGGGAAAAAAGATGGTACATGGAGGCTATATGTGGATTATAGGGACTTGAACAAGTTTACAGTGAAAAAAAAATTCCAATTCCCATTGTTGAGAATGTACTAGATGAATTAGGTAGTTCCAGTATCTTTTTTAAGATCGATTTAAGATCTGGATATCACTAACTGAGGATGGCAATAGAAGATGTCCACAAGACTGCCTTCAGAACTCATAATGGGCATTTTGAGTATTTGGTTATGCCTTTTTGGTTGTCCAATGCACCAGCAACATTTCAAGTGTTGATGAATTCAATCTTTCATAGTTTTCTCAAAAAGCATAAGTTGGTATTTTGTTATGATATCCTGATATATAGAGTCATTGGTGCTGAGTTATTGGCTTTGGTCACTCTCCTACTAATACAGATCTCTTTCAAGCTATTGTAGATAGTTGGAATACAAATCAAAACCTCAAACATCACATTGAATGATTGCAAAATACTCTTTATGCTCACAAATAGTTCACCTGGTCACAAGGATAATTGAGAAGGAAGGGCAAGCTGGTTATTGGTAAGGTGCAAGGTTTGAGGAATGAAATCATCGCAGTATAGCATGTTGGTCCCTTGGGTGGTCACTAGGGTGGGGAGGCTACGCTTAAAAACTGATGACGCTATTTTACTAGAAGAATATGAGAAAAGAAGTACAAGAATTTATACAGAGATGTGATATATGTCAAAGAAACAAATTTGACTTACCTGATTATCCTAGACTTTTACAACCCTTACCTATTCTTAAGGTTGTTTAGTCTCAAATTAGCATGAACCTTATTATTGGTTTACATAAGTCTCAGGTCCATGACATGATCTTAGTAGTAGTAGACAGGCTCAACACATACAAACATTTCCTTCCCCTTAAATATCCTTACACTGCTCAGTCAGTTGCTAAGGTATTTTTGGACACCATTTTTAAGTTGCATGGGCTAGCTGATGCTATAACGTGTGATAGGGATGCTGTATTTTTAATCTCTTTTTGGAAAGATTTAATGAAATTACAAGCGGTTTTGTTACATACTTCTTCAGCCTATCACCCTCATTCCGATGGAAAAAATGAGGTCCTTAACAGATGTTTAAAGACTTACTTGAGGTGTTATTGCAGTGATGATGCTTCTAACTAGTTCTCTTGTCTACCTATGGATGAGTATTAGTACAATACTTTCTTTCATTTAGCCGTCCGAACCACACCCTATAAAGCTTTATATGGAAGACCACCCCCTTACACCTCCCTTATCTTCCTAGAGAATCAAGTTCAAAAGAGGTGGACAATACTCTAGTGAATAGAGAGTTCAAACTCCACTTGATCAAACACCATCTACACAGGGCTCAATTGAGGATGAAACAATAGGCTAATACTCACAAAACCAACAGGTAATTTGATGTAGGAGATTGGGTCTATTTTAGGGTTCAACCTTACAAACAGGAAACAATTTCCAATCACTCCGTACACAAGCTGGAAATAAACTTTTATGGTCAATTACAGATATTTAAGAGGGTTGGTATTGTTTCTTATACCCTCTTCTTACCTTCTTCTATCAAAATACACCCTACAGTACATGTGTCTTTGCTAAAAAGGTGTTATGAAGTTCCTTATAAAATAGCCTACCCTCTTACTGTTGATTTAGCTAACCCTCATTTCTTTGAGCCTGAAGAGGTCTTGCAAAGAAGAATTTTCAAAAAGGGTAATAAAGTTGTTGCCCATCTCTTGATTAATTGATCTGGCTTACCTACTGATACTACTACTTAGGAGTTTGCCACTATTTTGAAAACTAGATTTCCTTTATTTGATCCTTGGGGTCACGGATCTTTTGTTAGGGGGAAGTACTGATATACCAATTAAGAGTTAATTAGAATGTTCTGAAGTTAGTTATAGTTGAGTAGTTAGAGTTAGTTAGAATGTCTAGAAGTTAGTTATAGTTGAGTAGTTAAGAGTTAGTTGGAATGTCCAGAAGTTAGTTAGTCATTTCATACATATAATGCTTGTAATTGATTTCAAGGATTGACTAAGAAATACAATATTCTTTTTCTATTCTGAATTCTCTCTAATTAGATTTCTCTTTTTCTCTTTTTCTCTAATTCCATAGCTGACCAACTCAAGCTTCCTGTTAATGCTCCTATCCAGCTGCTGAAGATCTCGGATTCCCTTGAGGATCACTGGTTTTTAGATAACAACTGGATCTCATTTAGGCTATATTGGAATTCCTATAAAATAGAAAAAAACATGACCTAAAAGGGGAGTGGACTGGTGATGGAGGAGCACTAGCGAACGGAGCTTCGCCGAAAAATGGTGATTGTTGTTGTTGCCAAAAAAAGAAAGAACAAAATATTCTTTTAGGTTTCTCAAAATTTAGAAACTTCACCCGCTTTTGGAAACTTTATGCCAAGTTTTAGAATTTTTCCACCACTTTTGGAATTTTGTTTGCCCAAATTGTAGAATTCTTCCCCTAACCCTAATGCAATGAATATATGATGATTATATAGGTTAATAAAACTCTAACCCTAAAATAAAGGTCTTAAATCATCGTCCTAAAATCATATATTGTTTAAAAGTATATCTCCTTCAATTTATATTTATCATACTGTGCTGAAAATAAAAGCGTAGACAATATATATTAAAATTAATTTAAAACTTGCAAAAATGTGATTTTAAATTTAGAGAAAACTATTTAAAATTAAAGCAACCATTTTTTATATATAAGGTAATGGTAATGAAAAAATAATTATAAATTGACAAAAATCCTATTAGAAATGAAAATAATTTATCGATAACTTGTATTAAAATGAGAAGATATGTAAAAATTAATATTTTGTACAATTTAATAGGTGAAAAACCTTAAGAGTATTTATTTATTTTATTTAATGTCATGCCAAAATTGGGTGTCAACACTTACATCATATGGGACAAAAACGATCTAGCGAGTGACAAGATACACAATAGAGTCAACTGAATAAAAAGGAGGTACATCCTAAACGTAACATAGGCAAACAACACGATAATAAATCATGAGCAATCATGGGTAAAATCCTAAATTACTAAACACACAATAGAGCCCGTGATAAAGTGTCACTTCTCAATCTAGAAACTATAAAATAGTGTATAGAAAGTAGAACAAGCGCAACCAGAACTAAACAAGAACTCACTTGGACTACCCTCTAGGACTCTACATGCTAACCATAATCGGAGTATCATATGTCTCTTTAAGGACTTGTTGACTAAGCTAATCGAAACATCAGTAACTAGGGCACTCTTGGCATCAAATCAATCACCATATAGAAAAACACACAAAGCTACAACTGACACCTGTTCTAGCTTTCTACTAAAGCGAAGCTGCAGCTGATACTAACTGAAAAGGACCCGTGCTGGGAAACCCTGGCATAGTACCCAAAATCCTCACACTCCAAACAACTTTCTGAAGCACTAATCCCAGTGTGGCTGTTAGATACACCACTATGGCCACCACAGCTCTAAGAATCCAAAAGTGAACCGAGATAAATATGTCCTAAATCCTGGCTGCTTTACCCAATCTACTCTAGATAACTAATATTAAGATCTCCTAATATTCCTCAAAACGCAATAAATCTACCCATAATCGATGAGTCTATTAATGGTCAACCCACACTAAACAAAACCATGAAAAAACCATATCATTCCTAACCTAAATGGTCATCATTTCAGAAATATGCAACTTGTCCTGAAGAAACATCCTCAAAATTCATTAAACCAACTCTTGGCCGTAATGTTGTTGAGAATTGAATCTAAAAATCTATCGAACACCCATTATACCTCTAGATTCATAATGGTCTAGCTATCATCCACTAAGCTACTGTTGGCATCAACGATACCTAAGTTGAAGAACTACCGACACTAACTAAGCTAGTGGAGCCTGGGCACCTTATGTCACTCCCTGCCTATTTGGGCCCTCTCTGAGGATATTCTGCCCACCAAAGCTGACAATTATAATAACAGACTCTAGATATCAAGCAAGGGTCCTGTTGTAGGCTCCATATTAGACTGTCGATTAGGGAAGTGGTAACAACTAAACTCTAACTGTTTGACACTTTAACACACACCCAGCCTCAACATCAGGGTTGTCCCTCACTATGGCCTTTATAAGAGTCTTTGCTGCTGGGTAGAAGCATTAATTTTGCTTGCTGAAGACCTCACTCGAATCATCAACAAAGGACTAAAGTCAATAAAAATTCCTAGAAATTGAACAAAATGCACAAAAAAGGTCCAAGAAATGAGTGCTTCACAAAAGTGCGTTGTAGACTCCTAAAGATAGGATACAGATATCTATGAACCAATCTATGGGAATCTACTAGAAACCTTCATCTATACTAAGCATGTCGGCAAACCTAAGCACTAATACCACTCTGTCGCGATCCCAAATTTGATTCATGATGGCATTTACCAACCTCACCTCTATCGCAATCCCAAATTTGAGACATGATGGCATCTACCAACCTCACCTGTAGACAAGCCTAAACCCCAACCCAAAATGGAAAACAATGGGTTGTGCCTAAGAATAAATCAACAAAGAAGCTAAATAAAGAGAGAAAAGAACATAATCAAATACAATCAATGAAAACCATATTTAAGACCTAGTATAAGTATTACAAAAACATCTAAATATAGGACGTGTAATAACTTCTCTAAAAGATACAAGATAAAATCCATCTCCAAATACAAGTGAAGAGAGTTACTGCTAATGGAAAAGGGCTACCCAAACACTATTAGCTCACTGTTTCCTTCAAAGACTTCAAAACATGGAGAAGAATGAATATCATCCTCAAAGATAACCCGCACTAAACCCTGCATCACAAAAAAATACAGAAGTGTAGTAAGAGTACTAATAATAACGGGTACCCAGTTGGCATCATAGGACAACAGGGAACGCATAAGACATAAATAATGAAACAGCAAGATATCTACTAACAGGAAAAATTAAAAGAAAGCAATAGCATTAAGGGAGAGTATATGTAGCCATAGGAAAATAAGGAAAGTAACTAGCTAACTGGACGACAGCATACAAAGAGTATAATGAAACTACAAGATAACGACTAGAAAAACAGAGAGGATAGGCCATGCACCTGGGCTACCAGATGAACATTAAAACTAGAAAATGGACACCTGGACTATATACTAACATAAAGCTACTCAATAGTGATAAATACACAACATCATCTAGCCAATGCAACTAAGATACAAGGCTAGTATAAGTATAACCATCCCCTAGCTACATAGCTTATAGAGAATATCGGACGATTAAGACAAAGCCATGGGAAATGTGACACATACTTGGAGCTCTAGCATAAAATAAAGGCCAAAATAAGTACAAATAGAAAATACTAAGGCTAATCCATGTCATACATAACACACAAGGTTGCGTAGGGAAATACAACTACCAAGGCATAATTGTTCCAGCAACACATGTAAGAATAAAGTATGCATATAAAATCCCAAATAGACTCCCACATACCAGAGGGAACATTTTAAAGAAGTCAAATCAACCATAACCTGACTGCTCTCCCCCAAAACTTCAAGTACATCTAATTATCCAAGAACCGAACATGACTCCTCCCATAAGACCGAAGGGTACATCCATACGTGAAGTATGTAATGCTAAGGGGTGCAGAAAAGTAAATGTTCGATAAAAGTATCCCCACATGCTCCTCCTCCGGCATGGTGGCTCGCAATGAAGGACCTACAGGATACATCTCTGTATACATTTCCTCCACTGTATACCCCTCCACCAGTCCTACTCGGCTACTCAGACGGTAGGGCCCATGAGGGGCACAACCTCCAGAGTGTAATGATCGTGCCAACATCATTGTAACCATAAAATCATCAAGGTAATGATGCCAGTTCAGCTCATATATAATATCCTATTCAAAAGTCCAGTATACATTCATAAGTTCCAATCAGTATCCTCAGTGATTTTTTGAAAATAGATTCTAGTCATGTGAGAAAATAGACTTATACTGCTCAATACTCATGAAAAGTATAAGTATAGTATAAAAATTATTTTTTTGTTTTTCGATGTCTCTAGTTATATCTTAAGAAACTAGCTCCATTCTATAAAGTGGTCATAGAAAATATATGTATTAATAAAAAAATTCTTTTAAGTGTTAGTCTGATAAAAATCCTAATTTATTAATATATTATTAAGCAGTTTATTCCAATGTCCATTATTTACTCATTTCGGGTAATTATTGCATGCTCTCA
>JBDJHY010183010.1:0-21750 GCA_039654485.1 Withania somnifera
ACCTCGACCTGCTCCTCGTGTGTTTTTGCTCCTTGTGTTAACCATTTTTTTCCAAAATTTTAAGCTTTTGATATATAAATAAGAATCTACAGCTATCGATCCTCAGGAAACCGAACAAGTTGAGGTCACAAATAGGACACTACTTCAAGGATTAAAAATAAGGCTAGATAAAGCTAAGGGAGATTGAGTGGATAACCTATCTAATGTCCTTTAGGCATATAGGACAATTCCAAGAACACCTAACGGGGAGACCCCGTTTAGCCTTACGTGTAGGACAGAAGCAATGATCCCTGCAGAGATAGGGGTGCCAATCCCGAAATCATTACATTATGTAGAGCGAGACAACGAACAAGGGATCATGTTGAACCTCGACCTCCTAGAGGAGAAAGGAGAAATGACAACTATTTCTGAGGCAAGATACAAGCAGGCTATGGAAAAATACTACAACGATCGGGTAAAAAATACCCAGTTTAGCTCAGGCCACCTTGTCTTGAGACGAAATGAAGCTAGCTGAGCTAAAAAGATAGAAAGATCGAAGCAAACTGGGAAGACCCTTATCCGATAACAGAAGCTTCTAACGTAGGTAGCTACGCGAGATTAGATGGTACTGAAGTACTCAGAACCTGACATGTAAGTAATTTATGAAGATTTTATCAGTAATATATACAGTTCCTTTGATTAAAATTATAGTTATGATTATCCTTTATTATGTCTATAATTGTCATTTCTTACGGCTATCCACTGGTCTAAAAGAGCATAGGGACAACCCAGTTAGAGAAAGGTCATGCAATGATCCCGAATTAAATCCACCTCAGGGACCACCCTGAGATCTTAAAATAATCCACCTTGGGGACCACCTTAAGGTCTTAAATTACATCTACCTCGGGGACACCCTGAGGTCGGTTCGGCCAGAGTGCCATCAGTCCTGAATTGAATTTACCTCGGGGACCACCCTGAGATTGATTCCTCTAAAATGCCACTAAGTATAAGCTAAATCGACCTCATATATAAGAGCTCGGTTCAGTAGAGTGCCACAAAATTATAAATCGACCTCAAACATGAGAGCTCGGTTCGGCAGAGTGTCACAAAATTATAAACTAAATTGACCTTAAACATGAGAGTTCGGTTCGGCAGAGCGTCGCGAAATCATAAATCAACATTGTTCATGAGGGATAAGTTCGGCAGAACACCGCAGAATCACTGCTATAAGCATATACATAAAATAAAGTCACTAACATGAAACAAAAGCAAGAATGCTACACTAAATAGGCATGCAAATGGTGTCTTTTTATTTATAGTTACATAATCATTTACAATGTCCCTACCTATCAAGGTTACAAGGTACTTTATAAAAAAACTATCCTAACCCCTACTACTTCGTTGGGATCGAGTCGGTCTACTATGACCTGGCCCGTCCAGCGCATGTACGATGCCATAAGAGGCAGCTAAAGAAGGATTCCCTCGACTGGTGCTGGCCTGCCCATTAAGTCGAAAGTGTTAAGACCTTTTCTTCACATCTTCATACATGGCGAGGACATGGTCAAGAATGATCCTGTTCCTTCGGTAGCAAGGGGAACCTTCTCCGTACATCATAGCTATACTGGCGAGGATGGTAGTCAACTTGTTTACCCGCTCTTCCACCTCGTCTAAGGTAAGAAATCTTCCCTAAGATGTTTCCTCTTATCACTGGAGGCCCTTAGTTTACTTACCAAACCTTAGAACTCGACATTTGAGATAACCGAGTTCGGAAGTACTTGATAAACTCATTTTTTGGTATGGAGCTCCTTATTTCTCTCATGGAGGAGCCTATGAATAAAGAAGTTTTCCCTTTCCACTTTTTCAAGCGTATAAGGGATAATTTGCTGAAAAATAAGAAAAACAAAGTTAGAAATAGCTGAAGAGCAAGGTGAATTGAGAAAAAGCTTCCATTTTATTAATAAAAGCCTAGTGGGCCGAGGTGGTTACAGTAAGAAGGAAAAAGGAAAAACTTACCCTAAATCTAATCAAACCCCCGACCTATTCAACGGTTAAGATGGGCTCTATCTCCACCAGGGGCTCAACAGTTGGAGTAACAATAGGGTCTTCAACGGGAGAGCTTAGAAGGACCTCGAAGATGGATGGTTGTTCCTCATGTTGAAGTGTGCTCCTTGCATCCAGGAACTCCTAGATGTTCGATTTGGCATCCTCGGTCCATGCCCCCAAGTCCTCTACTAATAGGGGAGTGGGGTGTTAAGCGATGTAATTTAGGGGAGCTCAGGTCTATTCAGCATTTCCTTGATAAGGTCCTCAGTCACCCGAGCTTCTTCCCAGGCTTCTTAGCCGAACCACTCATCTCAGAGGGAGAGATCAAGGTACGCCTCGCCTACCTCGTCCAACACCGATGACCTAGTGGCGGTGACCAGGGACTCGCACATGGACTAGAGTATTCAGAGAATACATTAGTCATAGTAATCTTTTCAAAAAAGACCTCAGCAAACTCCCCCTGCCAATCAACAAAGTATATCTTTAAGCGGTGTAGTTCAGTCTCAATGGCCCTTTGCTTCTTCTCGGGAGCCTTTCTTTTCTCTTCGACAACCTTGCTTTTCTCCTCGGAGGATTTCAAATGGGACTCCAATTCTTTCTGCTGATCTATTTCCCGGCGAAATTCCTCATTGGCGTGGCCCACTCTTTAGGCTAGTATAGAGGCCGTCTTTGAAAAAACCTGCGAAGAAGAAAATAGGATAAGTGCTGGTAGAGAAAAAAAGTAAAAGTACAAACAGAGGCAGAAATACTTACATTGCTGAGGTCGTCTAGAGACATGTCCTCAGCCGGGGTCAACTCAAAAATCTTTCGTCTCTTGGACATAGGCTCCTGTGCTGAAGGGCCCCTTTCTTGGCCCACCTCATTCGTAGCACCTCGGTCGGATACCTTAGTTATACAAAGAGGGTTGGGGGTAGTCGCCTCCCTATTAGGCTCAGATGACAATCTGGAGGGTTTGTTCTTCTTTCCAAGCCTGACGAGCACCACTGATGTAAAAACAAAGACAAGAAAGATAAATAGTACAAACAGAGGAATCCACCTCAGGATACAGACTTCTAATTACCTTGGGCCTCTTCGGCGACCTCCTCGTAAGGTATTACCTCGCCGACCTTGGAAATTGGGTTAAAAGCACTAATTTTTGCCTAAAATAGGTCTGCATCGGTGAATCGACAACGATTGGGGGGGGGGGGAATCCTGTCAACGAGGTCAAGATCCAAGGCATTGACAACCCGGGCAACATAGTATCTTACTTTACCAAAGTTCCAGGAGGGGGAAAATCAAACCTGTCTATTTTAAAAAAGAAAACACGTCTTTCTAATCAACACTTTTAGAAGTAGTTAGAATCCTAAAACCGCGAAGGGGGATAAAAAGGTACCACCCTTTGAAAGGCCCAGAACTCTTTACGGTAAAAAATGTTTGAATAAATCTATGGAAGGCTCTGCCTTAACTTTGGAGCAGGCAAGTGTAAAACCCACAATAGTGCGCATGACGTTAGGCGCCGATTGCGCAAGGGTCAAATCAAAAGAAGCTAATACCCTAATCAATAAAGGAAAGGGGAAAGTGTAACCCAAAAGCTATTTAGTCTTGATACATAAAACAGTACACCAAGGGGGAGAGCAAGCCTTATCACAAGGACGGGGTATGGTAAACTTAAAACTGGGGGGAAAATGGCGTTCCCTAAGGAAAGGTAACAAGGAGTCTACAGTAAGGCTACTTGCAACCTTTGAGACTAATAAATCATGACCCTAAAAAGTTTGGGGGGATGGAGTCAGAAATTGGATGTTAGGGGTATCACTGCCTACACTATAAACCTCTACCTCATAGGTACTAGAAGAAGGAGAAGAAGAAGGGGAAGACATACTTACTGATGTCCAAGAAGTAGAAAAGTTTTCAAAGATGAATGAAGACTCTAGGAACGATGAAGGCAAAGAGGTGAACAAAGTAATAAAAGATGCAAAACAAATAAGAGGAAACGTATATGAAAGGATGGGTTAGAATCCCAAAGATCAGTAAAAGAAGAGATAATTGTTGAAGGGGGAATTGAAACAACGGTACAATAACCGCGTGTTCCCAAGGTAAAAAGTATCTGAAATGATGAGTCCATTAAAAGAATTACGACACGTGAAAAGCAAAAGAGGGAATAAGTCAAAGAAAAGAAACGAATGGGCGGGAAACCCAGATAAGGTGAAAAAATTTCCTCCCATACCATCTTCTCAAGAGATACCCGATGTGCCACGATCACTTCAGCTCAACTAGAGTTTGTAAAGGCTCTTCTTAATAGCAAAGGTCATAATGACCTCGGACGGTATGACTTCGGTCCAAGCACCTCAGCCACATGATGCTTGATGTAACATTTAGCATGAAGGCAGTTCACCTTGGCATGAGCTATCTCAGCGTGCTCAAGTTTTAATAACCACCTTGACAAGACAATTGAGGTGAATCATTAAGTATATTCGGAAAAGCTCTGGCTTTATAAATGACCTCGGGGAAAGACTTTAGAGGAATACAGTTAATTCCTGCTCTACGATTTCAGTTGAATGACATAAACACACACTTTGACTCTCGGAGGGGGGACTACTGTAGAAGAACGTTAGTAACAAGAATTTAATAGTAATTAATAATTACTATTAAATCCTGCAGCATAATTAATATAGATTAATGGTAAAGTAATTACCATTAAACTGGTAACAACCATTGAGGAGATTTTGACAGATAGACAGGCCAAATCCTAACGGATAATTAGAATTTGGTCAAATATCATGAAACATCATCAACATCCATCGACGACTAGCAAGAATATAGTCACAACTCATGACACTTTGTTTGAATTTGGCCAAAAAAGAAAATTAAAGATCTCCATAACTTACTAAATTAAATTTCATCAATATATTTTTATTTTAAAATCGATCGAAATCAACTCCAAGTTACCCCTTATTTGATATTTAACATTCTAATATCAATCTATCAAACTTTTAGAATAATTAAGAGTCAATCCAGATCTTCAAGATAGACGCACATATGAAAAAGATGGAATAAATTCTCGCAGACATTTGTAGTTGCAGTATATTTTTTTAATGGGTCAAGAATGTAAATACCAATTCTTCAGAAGCACTCCCTCATTTTCAAAACAAGTGGTGCTCTATTTAAATGATTGAGTTTTTACGTAACTAAGAAGCTCCCTCTAGTTCGATATATACGTGAGTTTTTTGAATATTTTATAATCTGAAATAAATAATTTTTTTTAATTCAAAAGTTTATTGATATTTTTTTATAGTAACACTTTTTTATGGAGATTTTTAACTATAGGAGGAATTGCATTACTTACAATGTCATTTATGATTTCACATTCAACCATAATAATGAATGACATATTATATCATATGTCATTCAACCACAATAAAGGTTCAGATTATATCATATTACATAAATATTTTAATCATAGTTAAGTGAATAAATTTTGAAAATATCCTTCAATTTTGGTAAGAGAAAGATATTCTTCACAAAATTTCGTCATTCATTAAAATAATATTGTACCTTAAAAATATGATTTTATTTTATTTCACACAAAACAAAAAATATTTTAATAGTGAGAGTTATTTTCTTGCTTCAAAATATTTTAAAAAATCCAGAATTTAACTTTTTTTGCTTCAACTACTTAAATAATCATTCTCTTATTTTTCTTCAAAATATGGTAGTTAATTTATAATTTAATCTATACAAGAGTCTCACCATTGTTTAAGGGCATTTATGATATATTTTTTTTTTTTTTAAAAAAACCTAAACCTCTATAGCTTTAGCTTAATGTTATAAAGTTGCAAATTTAAGTATTACGTAAAGTATATGAAGAAATTGATGGTATTAATTTATATCAGAATTGTGAGAGTATCTTTTTTTTTTTTTTTTTACCAAAATTCAAGCATATTTTTTAAAATTTATTTATTTAACTATAGTTAAAATACTTGTTAGTGTAATATAATCTTGATCATTAAATCTTAAATAAAACACATGTTGCTCATCCATTTATACACTTGAGGAAATAGAGGAATTTCTAATGGAGAGCAGCCAACACCTTAAAAAATTACCCTTTAATTTGTGTCCTAAAAAATAATTTTCAAGGGGTGTGCTATTCCCGAACTATTTACTTATATTAGAGATGAAGCATTTAATCAAAGTCGGGTAAGTTGGGAAATCACTTTTTTTCCCTAAGAGTGAGTAGATTTTTTAATAAATATATCTAAGCTGAAAACATCACTTAATATGAATAGAAAAGAGTATACCTCATGAAAATTCTCAATATTGAGTTATTAAAGGAAAAGACAAATGAAACAAATGATATGGTTATTAAATAATGCTTTAAAAGAATAATCTATTCAAAATTCTGTTTATGTTTTTATCAATAATCTTTGTATAAGAAACTTAAGCTTGACGGTCTTTGAAGATACGTAAATATAAAATAAACAGCTAGTATGTAGCATTATATATTTTTTTAACGGCATAATACAAAAACAGGTCTCAGAACTTCTTGAGTTTTTTCTTTTAGGAACCTTAATTAAGTCATTTTCATATTGAATCCCTGAATCATCTATAATTTAGAGTTTTTAAAGACATTTAATTGACATGGCACATAATATGTTCTCACGTCACTTGAACACATGAAGACATTGTAGAAAAGCTGATGTGAATCT
This sequence comes from Withania somnifera, assembly GCA_039654485.1. NCBI lineage: Eukaryota > Viridiplantae > Streptophyta > Magnoliopsida > Solanales > Solanaceae > Withania > Withania somnifera. The sequence goes on from JBDJHY010183010.1 coordinate 6,705, forward strand.
ACAACAGTCTTCGTTCCCCTTTTTGGTCTATTTAACCCTAATTTTATACTTCTTTCTCTTTCTTTTCTTCTTTTTTCTTTTCTTCCTTACTATCATTTTTAAGTTGGAGCTGCTCAAAATATCCTTCTTCTTCATTAATTTCTTCTTCATCATAAAATGCTAATATCAAACTTATCCTCCTCATTCATTTATATATTCTTCTTCATCTGCAAATATTCTATGTCAATACGGGTTACTGTGAAAATAAAGACCTCATGGACACAATCCAACACTTGACGTAGATTTCTTTGTTGCTAAATTTCAAAAGTAACCCACTGTTGCTGTCCAATATTATAAAGAATTCCTCTTTTTGTAGTTTTATTTTTTTCTTAATTTTGTAGTCACGAGGTGGATGTGGATATTTTTGATGGTACGATGACAAACTACCCGCTCAAGCTAAGAGGGTGATATGACGATATTCTTGTTGTGCTACCTTCAACAAATCACCCGAAATCACTTCAAGATTCTAAAATTTTAATTGTAAATAACATAAATATGTTACTGAAATCACATAATTTTTTTGGATTTTCTCGTCTATGTGAATGTTTGGGTCAGATCGAAGTGTGTATGGTGGAAAAAGAAAGTGTCTGTTTGTATTCTAGGTTTTATTTGATTGTATTTTTAAGTTGGTTGATATGTAAATTATTTAAATAGATGGTGTGTTTTGATTGATTGCACTTTCCACGTGGGGAAACAATGAATTTCATGCGCACAACCAAGAATATTTTTTTACTGAAGTTATGTGCTATGTTAGCCAATTGTGTTAGAAGTTTCAAATTATCGTAGTTCAGTAGTTCAATAGGAAAATGACTTAATTGAGGTGCCTGAAAGGAAAAACTCAAGAACTTTAGGGATTATTTATGTATTTTGCCCTTTTTTAACTCTTAGTAACCTCTCCTTAGGAGCTTTCATCTTTTTTTCTTCATTAGTAACTTAATCCACAACCTCATAGTTAAAGGCAAAGGGCAATTATTACTGAACAACTTCTCTTGTCACGCGGTATTATGTTGTGGTAAAGTTTATGAAGTCCTTTTCTTTGAATTGCAATAATTTTACCAAAAAACAAAAAGAAAAAAACACTTCTGATAATTAGGTAAAAATGAATTTTGATGCATGAAATATAATCTTATTCCAACATTTAAAAAAGAGCTAAATATACCTCTGTACTATCAATAACTGTTTAAATATACCCCTCATTTAAGCCTTGATTTAAATATATTTCTTTCTTTATACTCCTTTTGGTTCAAATATACTCCTTTCGGTTCAAATATACTCCTTTCATTATACTTTTTCTGTAACTTACCCTTATTTTAATAAAATATGTGGTGAGGATAGAAATAAATAACTCATTCTCTATTTTAAATAACCGTCATTTTACAAATCCACCCATTTAACTCATCAAGCAGTATTTCTTTTGCTTTGAGTTTGTTTTATCAAAAACCTTTATTGATACAATTAGTATTTTTGTCTCTACAAACTTCATACATTTAATTATCTAGTTATTTGTGATAGAAGCAATTTATGTTTTGAAACCATTAACAATCTGTGTTAAATGCACTTTATAGGAAAAATATGTTTGACAAAAAGACAAAACACATTATGGCATGTTGAGCCAAAATCGTTAAGGCATTGGTCATGTTTACTCTAGCTAGAAAAATTAGTGGATGAATCCTAACATGTTTAGGTTTGATTTTACCTCGACACAACTGAGATTACCTGTAACTGGATAGCTTGAAGGGCCTACCCCTAGGGATAAATCACTTCATAGTTATATCACCCTTATAATGACCTACTTCCAATCAGCCTCTAGCTCAGTGTCCAAACTTAGGCATATGCTATTGGCAGCCTTTTCACATGTAATGACCCTTATGTTTTTTTTTTTGTTTTTTCATATCTTCTTGCATCTTAGAGCCTACCTATAGCGGCCCTTAGTCATTTATGACTTATCGCAATTGGTGGTTCAGTTCGTGGGTCGTTCATTTGATCGTTTTGTCCGTTCCCCTATTTTAGAGCCTTAGCTATTGAAATAGTTGACTCCAGTCAATATTCTGTGGAAACAAGCTCGAAATCAAATTCCAATAGTTCTTTTACTCTGAAATGTATATTTTGGTCTAAATGGACTCTTGGTTCGGGTTCGGAGGCCTTGGCTTTAGTTTTATCTTGTTTTGCGTGTTTTATGTGTTTTGAAGTTCATAAGTATAGCCTAGGTTGTCTTTTTTGATCACACCTCGAATTGAAAATTTGACTGCGTCATCATCTCTGAAATATTAATTTTGGATTAGGTGAGTTGTTAATTTGGGCTTTGGGTGAACGGGGCTTATTTAAAGTACTCGATTGAAATATTTATAGTTTTGGCCTAGAATTAACTTTAGTCAAAATTTAGTCAAAACGATCTCAATTTAAAATTTCATCTGCATCACTGAGACTGAAATGTAAATTTCATGCAAGTAGCATATTTGGTTTGTGTTCATCAACTTTCAAGCTTATTTCTAAAAGTTAGTTTTGAGTCAAGTTCTCTGGTGCAGCCATACACTAAACTTCGCGATCGCGAAATTCCTTCATTTGATCACAAAGGGCTTCCTCGGGTACTCTATGCGATCACGACATCCAACCCTTTTTCCTTACGCGATCGCCAGCTCCATTCGTGTGATCGCGATGCTTATTCCCGACCAGCCTCCACGATCGTGAGCCTAAACCATGCGATTGCAAAGAACAAGCTTCCACCAGGTATAAATGCCCGGGTTATCTAATTTTTCATCCGTTTCTTCAACTCTTCACTTGCAAACACCCAAAAATAACCATTTTTAATTCATAAAGTTTTGCATGCGATAGTGGATGACGAGGGAAGCAATATTTCTTCAATTATTGTAAAGTTTTCGCTCAAATTTCACCAAATTCATTCAATAATTTCTAAACTCTCAAAGTTGGTTGTTCACTTTAATCCATTGATTTTAGTTAGTTTCTTGCTTGTCTTAGTATGAAATTCCTACGATATGAGAAATATTTTGGTACCTTTTATTCGGAGTTTCGAGTTCACGGGTTGCAGGCCCTTTGACTTGGAATTTGACTTAGGTTATAATTATAGCTTTATGAGTACTATTTGACACATATTAATGTATAGAATTTTATTTTAGTTTTTGTGTGATCGTTTGAATTCTTTGGTGCATTTTTGAAGCTATTGGAGTTGTTCGAGCTACTTTCCTTTGGTATTGTGAGCTTATCTTCTGACTTTAGGTAAGTTATGGATTAACGGTCTTAGACTTTGCTTATATGAGAGATGATTATAGTAACTAGCCATCTTTGGGTTGAGATTTTATGTCTGGTACCTTTGATATTGTCCACCTTTCTAGTACGCTCTTTGGTTATGCATTGGTGTTGCATCCGCAATTATAGTATACCCTGTGACCCTGCATGGTCATTATTGGAAATGCCTGTGAGTCCCGGACAACAACAAACTAGTTATAAATTGTTGTAGTATCCATCCCAGTGCAGGGCAGATAGGATTTGTTAGAGTTATTATTTTTGGTTGAGCATATCACCATCATAAAATTGGTTTCATGCAACCGTTTCACCATTTTATGGCTAAGACACCAAAATCACTAATTTTAAAACTTTGCATGGCCTTGATAGACCATTTTCAGGATTATATAACTAAAATGAGTACCAAATGATGATTTTACCAGTTTTTGATGATTAAAAGGAATAATAAAGATGTAATCACTATTTTGAGGTATTACTAGACTTTGTTGTGGCCAAGATCTATACATTGATATTTATTTAGATTTTAGACCCGATTGCAGCTGGGCACGATCATTGATACTTGATTCTAATATAGACCGGTTAGAGATCTGAGTACAATTTATATTTATGAGTTTTATATGGTTGCGGCCTCCATGGACCTGACTGATCCGGGTTTGTGAGCGACCGAAGGAAGGATAAACGAGGGAGTAGAGGTATACATGTTGCAAATTTCCATAGGTCCTACCTGTCAAACTTGTGGGAGAGCATACATATTTACTTAACTGTCATCATGTCATATCATATCATTAGTATATTTTATCCTTGAGTGTTGTTTGCTATTTATACTCTCCGTTTATATAGGAGGCCAGAATGTTTATATTTACTTGTTTGTATCTATCGGTTGTATGAGAGGCTGATGGAATCTTCTTTTACATATTAGTGTCATGATATACTATTATTCACTAGAGTTATATCTATTGAGTTCCCTTTTATGTTTCATTTATCCCTATATTTATTGTAACCTGTCTTTCTTCCCATTCCCATTATTGAGGTTATTTGTACACCTCCATTTCTGTTATTTCATTTAAGTTTTAATAGCTGAGCATGGATTCAGGTATATTCTCTTCTCGTTTGCGTGAATCTTCCTCTATGTTAACTAGCTTTCTAGGATTATTTTACTTGATTATATCCTATTAGTTAGACTTTTGTGTTTACTCTACTTGTTTATATCATGTTAGTTATACTTCCATGTTTGTTCTACTTGTTTTATTTTTGTGACCAGTCTTTCATTATCTAATTACTTGCTATTTTTATTTCTTATATGGGTCCAGTTGGTCAATAATGCCTATTCGGTACCATAATGCTTCGGCTACTTGGTACTAATACAATTATCTGCATCTTTCTGGTACAGATCTGAGTACGAATGGTCACCACTGATTTCAGAGTTATACGAATTATCTTGATTCAATGTAGATGATGGCATCTAGCGTCTGAAGCTTGCCTTCTCCTTCTCTTTCTTGTCAATCTGTCACTTTATACTGTTGAAGACAAATCTTTTATTTTATTGTCAGTCTTGTATCACCTTGATAGTTATTGTAGTGGCTCATGCACTAGATAACTGTTTTGGGATTTTATATTACTGTATTAGACTTTCGCATATCCATGACCCTTATTTTCTTTCTTATCTTCCTCTTTTAGTTTTGTTATCTTGCTATACGTACTTTTTAGGTGTTACTTATAGTAGGATGTAGGTGCCCTTATGACTTGAAATTGGGTCGTGATAAATTGGTATCAGATCCCCAGGTTCATTGATATCCTTGGTACATGAGCCTATGTCTAGTAGATCTTGCAAATCAGATATGATAACGTCTATATCCTATCAATAGGAGGCTAAAGTGAAATATTTAGGAATTCATTCTCTTTTTATTTCTATGTCGAGCGTGGTATCCTAGTTGGTCTCTTGAAATATCATTTGTTCTTGTTTACTCTTTCACAGATGGCACACACACGATCATCAGACGCAGTAGGAGATAGAGTGCTTACCACACTACAAACTAGAGATCCTGTGAGCAGTAAAGGTAGGGTTCAAGCTCATGGATGAGGTAAATATTGAGGGCGTGCCCATACTTCAGCACCTGTTACAGTTTTTTTACCTGTCATTGCTTCGAAGGTCGAGCTTAAGCCTATACCAAATCAGCAGACACCAGTGGTGTAGGGACCAACTCCATTTTTTTCTATTTTAACTCCCTATATAAGAGGTTTTCTACTATAGTTACCAGGCATGTTGGGACAGTCGACAGGTAAGGTTCAGGATTCAGCCCTAATTTCTTTTAGTCCGAGAGTACTGTCATCTATATTGCTTACCTAATTGGTCTAGGAGTGCCTCAAGCACTGAGTACTTTTGGTTTGGGTGTACCTTCGTCTATTTTAGCCTTACCGGTTCAGACGCCTCCAGCAAAAGCCTATACTCTATCCTTACTTGTAGTGCCTACTCATTCTGTTACCCCATTCATGCCTTAACATCCGTCTATATCTGACTCCGATCAAAAGGCATTGAGTAGATTTCTGAGGTTGAGTCCTCTTAGATTCACTGGTACTCCAAGAGAGGATCCGAGAGATTTTATTGATAGTGTCAGGTGGAGTTGCATAACCATAATGCTTTTCAAGACTTATGGTGTAGATTTTATTGTGTATCAAATGGACGACCTCACCAAGTAGTGGTGGAGGCCTCATTTTTCCATCATGTCAGCTGACCCTACTCCCATGTCTTGGAGTTTTTTTTGTGATGCCTTCTTGGAGAGTTATATCCCTCGTGCTGAGCAGGATCATAGGAGAGAGAAGTTCCTTAGACTCTAGTAGGATTCCTCATCTGTTATTTGAGTAGGAGGCTGAGTTTAATAGATTGTCTGCATATAAGGCCAGTTACATATCGGCTGAGGCAGAGAGGATCCGCTGCTTTGTTTCTGGGTTGGATACGGGTATTCGTAAGACTCCTGAGGTATTGGTTGCTATCGGGTAATCCATCCAGGATATTCTTGAGCATGCTCGTACATTTGAGGACCTTGGTCGTGGGGAGAGATAAGAAGCCATATCATCAGGGCCAGTTTAGTGGGTTGAGATTTGGTGGTAGAGGTTCTGGTTCTTGGGGTAAGACCCTGTCTCAGCATCAACCTCAGGGACAATCTATCCATCCCTTTTAGGCTTCTTTATAGACTTCTAGCAGTGGTTCTCAAGGCTTTCTTCATAAGTTCGGTCGTCTAGAGGTGTTACTTCGGGTTCTTCAGGACATGGTGGCCATTCTAATTTGGACGATTCTTCTGGCTCTGTTTTACAATATGGGGCTTTCTATGATTGTGGTGCCATAGGACATATAGCTAAGGATTTTCCTCAATGGGGTACGATTTAAACTGTGGTTTAGCCTCATGTTGCTCCAGTTCTTATTATAGAACTACCTTTTAGTGTAGTGCCACCATAGATTAGGATGGTGGTGCTTTTTCTAGAGGTGTTTTTCAGTTTAATAGGAGAGGAGGTCATGATAATGGTCAAGGTAGTGGTCACCAATATTTTTATGCGGTCCTAAGTAGACTCGAGGCAGATTCCTTTGATACTGTTGTTACAGATACCATTTTTTTGTGCTATCAACCTGCTTTGACTTTATTTTATCTATATGCTCCTATGTGTCTTCTTATTCTGCTCCATGTTTGAATTTGGCTAGTAAATCATTGCATGTGCCTTTATCTGCCTCTATCCCAATAGGCGATTGCTTAGTAGTGGATCATGTGTTGGGACCTATTTTGTGGTTATTGGGGATTTTGAGACTTAGGCTGATTTGATATAGTTGAACATGATTGATTTTGATGTGATACTGGACGTGCATTGGTTATCTCCTCATATAGTGGTCATAGATTGTTATGCTAAGACTGTAACCTTAGTTGTGCTCGGTGCATTCCCAGTCCTGTGCCTTTTTATCCCATTCCACTAATATAACTTCCACAAATCATGGTACATCTTATCTGCACCAGGATAAATAGAATATCTTGAGCTATGGGCCTCACGCAAGATCAACTATACCAAGTCACCAACCTGTGGCATAAACATACGACTATCATACAAAAGAACTTCATCCAAATCAATACATTACCCTGTCGGCCTCTCCATCTAACACCTGGTCACGAAGAGAAGTCAAGCAAGGATACTTGAGTTGTCACTACTGAATTTGATCTAACACAGACTACCTGTCCTTAACACAAGCTAAAACTTTCCTAGGGTCTGGTAGGTCATGTCTCACCAAATGACTAGCCAAAGACCGAACCTCTACCGCCAATGGCCTCTCCAAAATTGACAAGGCTGCTAAGCTACCCATATTGACTGACTTCCGGCTCAAGGCATCAGCTATGACATTTTCCTTGCTCGGCTGATAGAGAATGGTCATATCATAGTCCTTCAAAAACACGATCCACTTTCGTTGCCTGGAGTTTAACTCTGTCTGGATTATAATATACTGAAGACTACGATGGTCAGTAAGATCTCACACTGAACCACATATAAGTAATGTTTCCAAATCTTGTGCGTAAACACTACCACCGCCAACTCCAAGTCATGAGTGAGGTAGTTATGCTCGTGATCCTCCAACTACCTCAACGTACATACAATTATTTGACCCTGCTACATCAGAACACAATCCATACCAACACTAGAAGCATCACACAATACATCGAGAAACTCTGACACTCAACTGGAAAGGTTAAAACTGGTGCTGAAGTCAACAACTCTTTGAGCCTAAAAAATCTCAACTCACACTTCTCAGACCACTAAAAGGCCACATCCTTCATGTTTAACTTAGTCAACGGCACAATAATCGATGAGAACCCCTCGATAATAAAACGCTGCTAGTAACCAGCTAAACCAACAAAACTCCAAAACTCAGTAACAGAGGTTAGCCTCAACCAATCACGCACTTTCTAAATATTAGTTGGATTAACTTTAGTCCCAATCTTAGACATCATGTGCCCTAAGAATGCAACGGACACCAACCAAAACTCACACTTTGAGAACTTGGCATAAAGTCTGTGTTCTCTCATTGTCTGAATGATCAACCTCAAATATTTTTCATGATCATATTTACTCCTTGAATACACCAACATATCATTAATAAACATGATCAAAAACAAATCCATGTAAGGCTTAAGCACCCTATGCATCAAGTTTATAAATGTCGCTAGAGAATTAGTCAAACCAAAAGACTTGACCAAGAACTCATAATGACTGTAATGAGTCATAAATGCCGCCTTCAGAATGTCCTCTATCTGAATCCTCAACTGATGATACCCATACCTCAAGTCTATCTTAAAGAACAGCACTACTACCTAAAGCTGATCAAACAAATCATCGATCCTTGGCATAGGATATTTGTTCTTCATTGTAACTTTATTTAACTACCCATAATCAATACACATCTGCATCGTACCATCCTTTTTTTTAACAAACAGAAATGGCGCACCCCATGAAGAAACACTAAAGTGAATAAAACCCTTATCTAAAAAAATCTTAGAGTTAAACCTTCAGCTCTCTCAACTCTGCAAGAGCCATGCAATAAGGAGCAATAGAAATGGGTTTCGTGCCCGGCACTAATTCAATAGCAAAATCAACATATCACTCTGGTGGTAAGCCTGGTAGGTCGGTCAGAAACACACCAAGAAATATAAAAAATACAGGAACAGACTCAGGATTAGGAGTGTCAGCCCGAACATCACGAACATATGCCAAATAAGCCAAACACCCTCTCCCTACCAACCTCCTAACCTGAAGGCAAGAGATAAAACCTGTCGGTGCGCGGCTACTAGAACCCTTCCACACAACTGAGGATGAACAAGAAACAACTAAGGTAATGGTCTTGGCATAACAATCCAACACCGCACGACAAGGGACAACCAGTACATGCCCAGTATAATATCAAAGTCTACCATATCTAATAGCATCAAGTCTGCCCAAGTATTCAGTACACTAACAGAAATTGTACATGACCTGATCACCCGATCCACTACTAAAGAATCACCTACAGGGGTAGCTACACACACACATACTTATAATGTCTTACTAGGCCACACAAAACTGGGTGCAAATGAAGTAGACATATAAGAGCAAGTGGATTCCCGGTCAAGCAAGGCTGATGCAGGTATGGAACATAGAGAAACCAAGCATGTACTAACAATATCTGAGCTTCCACCTCTGGCCTAACTTTAATAGCATATAGTTGGTGATCACCACTATGAAGACCGTTACTACGACTGCCGCCCCTACCACGCTGATTACCACCACGATAACCACCTTGTGCCCCACTTCTAGTTGGCGAAGACACTGACCTCAAAGGTTGTACAGACTGAGGAGGAAGTTAAGGAGTGCCTCTATGAGGACAAGCTCTGGCATAGTGGCCCACAATTCCACACTCATCACACATCCCTGATAACCCACTTTATAGAGAACCTCTTCCAGAACCCATCTGATTACCATGTTGAGAAGATTTAGATCTCTAAGAAAAATGAGCTGGAGGAGGTGATGAAACCTGTAATGAAGTTTGCACTGGCCTGCTGGACTGCCCACGACCCCTAGAACGGGACCCACTATATCCTCCCTATTGCTTTTACCTCTTTTCACAATGTAGCTGCTGCTCGCTATGAAGAATCTCACAAGTACCAATATGATCAACTACGACCTGGAATGGTCGGACATAAAAAACCAATAATGTCACAACCCAATTTATCGAATCATGATGGCACCTACTATACCACTAGTACGAGAACCAACTCTGTAGTCCGAAACCAAAGAGGAGGACTACTATATCAAAAGCAAAAAGCACAAGTATAATAAACAGTATATGAATGACACAGAAGAATACAAAATCAACAATTCCCAAAAACTGGTATCGGTGTAATTAAACAAAACATTTAAGTACAGAACAAGGAATGAAATGTCTAATACAAATGTATTTCCTAAAATACATGGAGATCAATATCAATGCTGAAGAGACGAAGGAAAAGTTAGATGCCAAATTCACTGAGTCTCGAAAAACTACTAGAATATGCATGAACAACTATCTATGAATCAAGGTCGACCACCTTTACTTGGATCTGCATATGGACAAGTGTAGTATGAGTACAAACTACTGAACCAACCCATACCCAAGGACCCACTAGGCACGTAGCAACAATAAAAATAGTAAATAATGGAATACAATAAAGTAGGGTCACAGAAGAAAATAGTACATAATGGAAGCTAGCTACTCAGATAAGAATCAAGTAATAAGTAAAACATGTATCGCTAACTAATCACGTAATAGGATTTCAGGCAATGAAGGAAGACATACCTAGAACCTTGCAACAGTATATATGAAAATAATAACAATAATAATCATGAACCAAGTAAAATATAGAAAGCAAATATGGATGGTATACAGGTAGCCCAAGTAAGGGAAGGATGAATAATCAATGATATAAAGCACAATTATCCTGCATAATCAGAACTTCTCAAAAGTAACGCTACAATAACTAAATAGTAAATCAACAATATGATAAGTGAATTAAATACAGAATCACACTCACCCGTAAGCCTCCTATATGACCAAGGGTATACTAAAGAAAACAAGTACAGAAAAGTAAATACACACCATAAAGTAATACAATCTCTACCGTTATCATATCTTCACATCCCATACCATAAACCTCAATTGCATCCAATCTGGGTCAATGCCTCACATATCTCAATAGTCTCAGTAAGTCACAATATTAACATGTCTTGGCGTCCCACACCTTATTACCTTAATATCAGCAGGTTATGTCGTCCCACGCCTCAAAGTCGTAATATTAGTATGTTATGGCATCCTACCTCAATAGCTGATATATCAGTAAGTTATGTAAGTTATTTTATGTATGATAGTATTAAAAAGTTGTACTCACTATCGTACAATGATAGACTCAAGTGCCAACGGCCGTACTCACCATCGGATAGAGTCAGTCTCAAGTCCCAATATTAATTAGTCAAATGATATTTTTCGGTGCCAGGGTGTAAAACCTAGGCTAAAGAAGTAGAAATAGTAGTACCATGTGATCGATACACCGCACCATATATATCTGGATACCAAAATGGGTATCAAATAAGGGAAACGAACGAAATAATGGTGCAAGGTTACTATAAAAACCTAAATAACCAACACAAAGATGCTATTTAGTACAATTATTAAAGCTATAAACCCAGAGATAGCCCCATAAAGACTACTCGTCGTCCGACGATAAAGCGTTGCAAACTTACAAATGTTACTATGACTGATATCAAACGAACTCCAATAGCTCTGAAACTTTAGAAATAGTAATCCATATATCAGTACGACTCCAACGGTATAAATTATACTAAGTTTCGGACTAGGACTAAAATGGGCCTACGGGGCCCACTCGGCAAAACTAAAAATAAACTTCTCCATAGAGTTTCCAACGTTACCAAAAAGTCGTACTCCAAATTTTGAGCATAATTCGAGTAAGGGAAGACCCTTGAATAGGCCCGAGAAAATTGACTTTTAAAGGGGTTAAAGATTCGATCTTTATGGAATTATACGTTGAAATTAGTAACGGAGATGTTACTACGAAGTAAAATAACCCTAAAGAGCAAGGATTTACCACACAACTTCGGATATAACCCAATAAATCATGACTAGGGCATCAATGGAGGAAAAATTCCAATTTTCATGAAATTAAATGGATGAAATTACTTACCGAAGGTGGGGAAGGTGTATGAGATCTTCAAGAAGCTTGTTTACATAGATTGAGAAAGTTTCCAAAGCAAATTGCACCAGAACTAGAGAGAAAATGAGAGAAAGTTTGATGAAATAATGAACCAAAAACGGATGGGAAGCTGAAGAAATATGCCTCAAATACCAATTTATTGGTCATTTGTGCCTATAAAAAGGATCTCTCTTATCACAAGAAAATCTGAGCGGGTACCAATTTATCAGAATAAAGTGTCTGATTTATCGATACGTTGTTCGATTTATCAGCACCTGCTGACTTTTAGGTATATTGGTTGATTAATTGACACTTGCTGATTTATCAGTAAAGTATTTGATTTATCGAGCACCGATAAATCGGCACTTTGATCGATAAATTGGTCTATGCGTACACTAGCAAAATAGAAACTTTTAGAAGTTTCAACTCAGGGTTCGAAATTGAAACGGAGTTCAATTTTAGCAAACCAAATATGTATCTTATGTGAAAAACACATTTTAGGCTCAACGGAATTGGCGAAATTAATTCGGAGGTCATTTGAGAAAAAATGAACCCCAACCAAGACTTTGTCAAAATGAGTAAACTTCTAACTTTTCACAAACCAACTCAAATTGAGCACAGAAACCTTGGAAAATGTATCAAGGGTCAAACTAGTATAAATTCACCATTCCGTAACTGATAAAAGCATCAGAATTTCGTTATGATACTCCGAACACCAAAATTCCACTCACACTCCAAATTATGCCTAAAACTTAAGAAAAATCCATAAATCAACGCAAATTGCAAATGAAAAATCTGAAACGCGAATTTAACGTAAAACTTGACTTTGTTTGGCATTCCGGAGCTAATAAAATTGTCAAAATTTGGCATTCCGGAGCTAACAAAATTTTTAAAATTTTGTTCTGAGCTCGTTTTGAAGGAAAGTTGACTTTAGTCAACAAGTACTTAGTTTTAGGATCTAGATAGACAATTTGAGATATTTTTCAACCGAGCCGCCAAGGAACCAAACTACTGGTCCCAGCAAGTCATAATTGACTTGGGAAAGCTACTGAAACACTCTAGAATGCAAAACATCGCATATTACTCATAAATTACCGTGAGGATCATTACAATAATTCACTAAAAACTTGTGAACTTGCGGACTCAGTCCGCCTCTGTAGGCATAAGTTCCATCCCATAGACAGACAACTGGTGGAAATAGGCCTCATACTCTGGCACTAACATAGAACCCTATTCAATCTTATTGAACTCTTCTCTCAAATGTTCCCTCTCGGCCCTTTAGACAAACTTCTTCATGAATACCTCATAAAATGCATCCCATGTCAACTGTTGTGAACCTATTGCTCTACAATAAATAAAGGCTCTCCACTGCTTGGCCATGTCACACATCTCGTAAGCAGTGAAAGGCACTCCGCGGGCCTTCAGGATACCTATTTTCCTAGACTCCCTTCACACTCCTTGAAATACTCATGAACATCTTGCCCCAGAACTCTAGTAAACCGAGGGGGATCTAATCTCGAAAACCTCGACAAGAGCTTCTTCTCTGAATATGTCATAGCTACCTATTTCTGATCTTCTGAATCAACTATTGGTATCAAAAGATCTTGTGGAGCTGCTGATGACACAAGTTGTACTGGCAACACCGCCTGGATAGGCTGAACTGGTGGAATTGGCTGCACTAGAGGAAATGTAGTTGTAGGTAGTGATACTAGAATGTCTGACTGTGTCCCATCTGTAGGGGGACTACTATAGGCACTGAGCAACCGCCACAAGATGTTACGGACATTTGGAGGAGGTGCTACAACAGGTGTTGGATTAGTGTTGTAATTGCTACTGCAATAGGTGTTGCAACTGCTGCTGCAGGCACTGGTAGAGTCTCATAAGTAGAAGCAGGAGTAGGCTGGAACAGATTTGATTAATAAGGGGAAAATACATGCTTTACAGAATTAAACGAGGAATTCAATGAAGGAATAATTAGTAAGAGGTATAATAACTCAATGAATGAGGATTAATTCATTAAACTTGGATATAATCAGAGATCCTAAGTATTTCTTAGTTTGGTCATCAATGAAGGAAACTCAATTTTATGAAATTAAAAAGAAAGGAGACATATTGAGAGTGGGGAAATACGAGGGAAACCTTTGGGGACATTTTCTACAATACTTGATAAGTTTTCCATAGAGTTTTGCCATAGGAATTGAGAGATAAGACAAAAATAATTTTGTGAATGGAATGAACTGAGGGGTGTGTAGTTAGTTATAGTTTCTACAATTTTCGTAGGGGTGGAAATTGGGATTGCTGTGGTGGCCCTGTGTCCCAGAACTTCCCTCTCCATGGTGAATGTCGTAAGGGAAAAATATGTCCGCTGAGGCAGAAAATGACCGTTGGGGCCGTTGTGGAAACCCTAGCCCATGCTGGGGCGGCCTGTGCCTACTACTTCACAACAATTGAATTCATGAACACTGAGGGACTAGAATGAGAATTACAGGTCCAATTTCAATAAACCAAATATGTAAACAACATGAAAACGACATTCTGGACTCTAAGAAAAATAAAAACACTCTTACTAGCCTAATTTTACCATTCTGGGGCTGATAAAAGCATCTGAATTCCATTCTGGCACTTAGAACATTGAAATACCATCCAAGATCCAAATTAAGCCTTAACTAAACTGAAATACCATAAATTTGAACAAATACAAAAAGAAAACTCTTATAGATTATTTTCGGCATTATGGTTGGAGCTGTCAAAATTTAATTCCGACCTTTTCTTGAAGTAAAGTTGACTTTAGTTAATGAGTACTCAGTTTAAGGCTTTAAAATATGTAATTTGATATAAATCTTGATCGAGCCTCCAGGGAATCGGACTACCAGTGCCAGCAAGTCATAAATGACTTGGGACAGCTTCTGAAAAACTCTAAAATGCAAAACATCATGTAGTTCTCATAAATGACTGTGAGGGTCATTACAGGAAACCTTCCACTCCTCCTTCATAAT
>JBDJHY010183011.1:0-12041 GCA_039654485.1 Withania somnifera
TAGTAGTCCTCTGCTTCGGCTATGGACTACGGGGTTTGGTTCTCCTACTGGTGGTATAGTAGGTGCCATCATGATCCACAAAATCGGGTTGTGACAGATAGTATTTTATCTTGTCCTAATATGCTTGATTTCGAGGGATTGTATCCAAGATTAGGGGCCATTGTTGTGTTAGGAAATTCTTTTTTATGTGATTGAAATTGTCAGGTTCACCAGGTTGTTCTCTTCATAATAGTTCAGGTTTGTTCTAGATTATAGGGGTACTTAGCACAGATATTCAACTATAGGGTAGTTCATTTTCTTGAAGTTTAGATTTTTTATCATTTTGACAACAGTCTTTAGTTTTTGTTCATGGAAGGGTTTACCTATTATAGAAGCTATTGTCCAGGTTACAGGTGGCAAATTAGGATTTTAGGATGTTGAAAGAGTGGATTTTCCCCCAATGAAGCACTCTATGCTCTAAAGGATGACAATGTATCACTAGCCTATTAAGTGACTCTAGCATTAGATTTGTTTGGAGGGACAACTTTACTCCTAGGTGTTTTGGTCCCTTGAAATACATCAGAGAGTGGTGATGTTACCTACCAGGTGGTCTTTCTTCTAGAGTTCTCAAATTTTATTTTGGCCTTTTTGATTCTCATATTGCGATGTTATATTTCGGGACCATCTTTTATGCT
This sequence comes from Withania somnifera, assembly GCA_039654485.1. Lineage (NCBI taxonomy): Eukaryota > Viridiplantae > Streptophyta > Magnoliopsida > Solanales > Solanaceae > Withania > Withania somnifera. The sequence continues at coordinate 675 of JBDJHY010183011.1, forward strand.
TTGGTGAGAGTCGATGCAACTAGATGTGGTGTTGGACTCTGTGGAGAAGCTTGTGTCCCTTTTGTATAGAGATGTTAATGAAAGTGAAAGATGGGGGAATTGCAAATTTTCTTTTCCCATGTCGACTATCTTGCATATCCAATCGACTATTACTATAGTTTGATGAATATAAAATGTAAGAATGGTGGGAAAATGTAAGCAATACTTTTATAGTGGTTGGAGCTCAAGGTGAGCCTTACTCCAGTCCCCTTGGGTTGAAAGAGGGTTCCACTTTTTTCTCATTCTCTTATTGAGTTTTAAATAACTAGGTGTTACAACTTTTACAAAAGGATTGAGCCTACACTAGAACTTAATCCCACAAACGCTAGCCTACAAAAGAACTTAGCCTAACTGCTAAGTCTCTGCAAGATCTCAACGTATACACAATGTTCTACTAAATCCAATATGAGCTCAACTTAAAATTAAAGCAAATAAAAATATATCTTGAGGACTTAGAGAGCATGTCTCTCCTCTTCAAGATTGTTTCCTTATATAGATGTGGGAACTAGACGTTGGAACAACCCTAGGGAATTGATCCTTGAGATAGTTAAGGTGGTGAACTATTTTGAAGAATAACTTTTATACCTCATTGGTTCCTTTTTCTCGTCTTTTGAAGACTTAATAAATTAGAAAGATTATTTAGACTTCCAAATCTTTTTGAAAGTCATTCTCATTAACAGTCACAACTATTAACTTTTGCAGCAATTCTCGTAACGACTCTTTCGCATTGATCACTTTTAATTTTTTGAACTAGTGAGTAAAAACAATTCTAGTGTACTTAATCTGTGACCATCCATTGTAGATTCTTGATTTGTATTTGCAAATATATTGTCATCCATTGAAATCTAAATACTCCTCAATCGGATCCCAAGTATCCTCCTCAACCGGACGACGAGCCCAACTAACTCTCACAACGAGTACATCCATGGACCTGACCCATATCACATCTCAGTCACTAATGGTCTCATGCTGCTTTACATAGGTAAAAGATTGTGCAACTAAATGGATTCTTGATGAAGCATATGGGATGGTCCTGGTACATAGAGATAAAGTGTGGAGACATGGAAAACTAGATAAAGTGTTGTAGCTCAATAGGTAGGGCCAATGTAAAGGCAACATCGCCAACTCGCCAAATATATCATATGGCCCAATAAATATGGTTCTAAGCTTTCCCTTCTAACCAAACCTCATGATCCCTTCACGGGAGAGATCCACAGAAAACCCATGTCTCCAACACTAAACTCAATAAGGTGAAGTCTACGATTTGCATAGATCTTCTACCTACCCAGCGTTGTCCACAATCTGTCCTAGCTTTCCAAGGCTAATGGCCTCCCTGAAAATTGATATGGAAGACAAACTACTCATGGTAACTACCTTCCAACTCAAGGCATTTGCAATGACAATCACCTGCCTGGATGGTAGAGAATGCTGATAATCATTATCCTTCAGAAGCTCAACCCAACTCCTTGTCTAAGATTGAGCTCCCTCTGGCTAAATATATACTGCAGGATGCAGTGGTCAGTAAAAATATCATAATGAACTCCATAGATGTAACATCTCTAGTTCTTGGGCGTGAAAACTACGACCGCTAAATCAAAATTATGGGTGGATTAGTTACACTCATGAACCTTCAACTGACGTGAAGCATATACAATAACTCTGCCCTTCTTATCAACATAAAACCTAAACCAATACCAGAGGCATCATAGTAAATTGTATCCATATGCTCCTCAACTAGAAGTGACAGTACTGGAGCTGAAGTGAGCAACTCTTTAAGCAACTCTTTAAGCCTAAAAAAAATAGACTCACGATCCTCAGACCACCGAAATGGACTATCCTTCTAGGTCAATCTAGCCATAAGAGCTGCTTTGGTTGAAAGGTGTTGTACACATCTCCAAGAATAACCAACTAACCCAATGAAACTACAAGCCTCTAAGGAAAAGTAGGCCAAGGCCAATCACGAAATGCTAAAACCTTCGTTGGATCCACACTAATACCTTCCAAAGATACAACGTAACCCAAAAACACTACAGAGTCTAACCATAAAGCTCACTTTGAGAACTTCATATTTTATTGTTCAGTCCTCAAAGTTTGGAGTACAATCCTAAAATTCTCCTCATGCTTTTCCTGACTGTAGGAGTAAACCAGGATGTCATCGATGAAAGAAATCATAAAGGAATATAGATATGTCCTGTAAACTCTAGTTATGAGATCCATAATGCGGATAGGGTTTATCATACTAAAGTACATGGACGCATAAGAATTTGTAGAACTAGGGTCAAATAGTTCCAAGGCTGGCTGGCGACAAATTGATAACATACCTATGACAACTACATCAGAAGCCTCTTCTAGAGTTCTATATGGTACAACATAAAACTAAACGTACCTTACTCATCTCCTCAATGGTCCCCTATTCTGTCCCGCTTGATCCTACCATGACTGCATCGAGTCATTGTCTCATCACCTCTAGAGAGTGGCGATACTGCTCGAAGAAGCTATCGATTTGTACTGCTAGCTGAATAGACCTACATCATAAGAAATATCTAATAAAGTTTCCTATCTCTCCATACTCCAAAAAACTAGGCTTGCCCCAACCAAAACACTTAGCTAAATTACTCTGGACACCACGGCCCTGAGACCCTAAAGATATGCGCTTGGAAAGCTATCTACTCTAACCAATATCAGATGATTGTAAGAAGGCTTAGACTAGTCTACTCGCCTGCCCGTACTGGCCTTTTTGTTGCTCCTACTGAGGTCTACTCCTATCATACCATCACCCAAAAGGTTAAGAACCACTAAAAATGCCCTTGCAACACTGTCTCTTATTTTCTGGCCCTTGGACCGAATGATAGACTCTCTCTATGCTACATGCATAATCAACTACTAACGATAATGAATTACCATGAGCAACCAAATACTCAACCTCCATCAGTAGTTCTTATCTCAACCCAGCTGCAAAATAGCAAACTTGCCCATCCTCTGTCGGCAGAATAGTAGTCCCATTTCTCCAAAGATAAGTGAAATGGGACTTGCACTCAGTAACAGTCATCAATTCCTGCTATAAAATAAGAAAATGAGACCTGTGCTCATTTTGAGCAATCTATGGAAGATACTTATCCATCAACTCATCCACGACTGGCTCTATGTCATAGGCAGTGACCCTGCCGATTTGCTCTCTTTGTACACTCTCCACCAAGCCTTAGCCGACCCCATTAGCTGATACATAATAAAGTCCACTCTATGTGTCTCTCTCAAGCCCAAACTTTGTAACCTCTCCACATGCTCTGCCATAAACTCATAAGGATCTTTCCTAGAGTCACCAGAAAATCTCAGAGGCCCCAGATGCATAAAATGATTATTCTCTTCAGGTCCTCAGTATTCACAAAAGAAACCACATGATGAATCTAAACTAGTGGATCCTCTAGAATAGGATATGGAGGAGTAACTATCGCTACTGCTAATATCGGTTGAACATAAAGAGATGGGTCACCCTATGCTGCTTCGTGAGATGAAGTCTGACCCTAATTAATGGGTGCTCTCCCAAATGTGGTGCTCATATGTTTCCACATCTTTCTCATTTCCTCAATAAAAAATGCCATCATCTATGGTGGAGGTGTTCTGTAGGTACATGATCAGGTCTTGCAAACCTATCCCAACCTCACCCACGGGCTCTGACTCTACCCTAGCCCCTAACTGGAGCTCTCTTTAGAGACAGGGGAGCATCATCATCTCCAGATGCATAATGCATGTGAAACATCTGTGAAAGAGTGAAGACAGAGTAAATATCGAAGAAACCTTACCCAAAAAGAGTATGATAAAGTTTTCCATCCTAAAATATCAACATAGCCTCATAAATATAGGATATGTACATCTACATACCGATCTACAGGACTCTACTAGACAGTTTCTCCTATAGCATGAGACACCGAGGACCCTAGAGCACTAATAACACTATGTCAACCTAAAAATTAATTTGTGATGGGGTCTACATTCCACCTGTAGATAATACTATCTTAGAAGAGAGTGTTAAGCAATGGAACAATACCCTGTTACAAAAGAAAAGAGAAAGAGTTGAAGAGAAGAAACTGAAATAGAACATAGAAATGCATCATAGAAAATAAATCCCCAAACCTGGTATTGTGGCTATGGAGCATCTATATACATATTAATATAAAATACATCCCACAACGAGGCATAAAATATAAAGTATCCTTCCTAAACCAAAACTAGGACAACTCTATACTATAAGATGAAATGGACACTAAGAAACCCAACTACTGACCATATCTCCAAATAGCTCTGATCTATCCCGCATGATCCACTCGCCCTGCTGACTCGTACTAGAACCTATATCAAAAAAAGATGTAGAAATATAGCGTGAGTACCAAAATAATGGGTACCGGGTAGCCATCATAGGCCAAGCGAGCAAAAGCATTCATAAGAAAGGCAAAGTTCAATCAAATAACAGGTAGAGAGGGAGTAATCACAGTCACAGCTAACAAGTATGAAGGAATATCGACTCTCAGAGTGTGAAAAAAAGGATCTAATCCATAAGAATATCATGGTAAACACAACATGTACCTGAAACTCTAATATAAGCAGCATAATGGAACACCAGAAAGAGAAAACAAGATCAATAACTACTTTCACCAAGTGTAGCAAAGAGAGTAACTAGTATCCTCAGGAAGATAGCAAACAAAAACTAGAGAGTAACATAAAACCTACTAGTATCCCATACTTTTGAAAGGTACAACTAGGAATACAAGTAACCTAGTGAGACACCCCCCCCCAAAAGCCTAAATATTACAACCAAGAAAGAAACAATGCAATGCAAAGGTACACTTAAAAGTAAATGTGTCCCAATAATAACCACGCACACACCTCCTCCGGCAGTAAAGCTCATGAAGTAGGACCTAAGGAGGACTCAAACTATATACCACTACTCCTTCATATACCCCTTCTCAAGTTGTCCATCATGCCCCAAGTATAGCGAACCAGGCCAGTAGGGCCCATGGAGGGGCTCAAACCCGCATGCAAAACTCTATTAAAAATTCAACTTAGGCATAGTCATCAGGCATAAATGCCAAAACCTGGTGCTAGTTTTTACATCATGTGTCATTAGAAATTCAACTTCATTGAATAGGCATTTCCAGTAAATACCATGGTAGAATAAGAAAATAGCTCCTTATTATCCAGTAGATGTTGAAATGTATATAATAATAGATATAAGATCCTTTGGTGGTGATATCATGTGACCTAATCGGTTGTCCACAAGCCAATAACTATGCATGCTCATCAAACGCAATAAAATAGTCTAGATCTAAAGCCACCAGCTAAGTTCGGGGGTTAACTACTAGATCAAACTGCTAGTTTAATCCCATCTCATTCCTAACCATGTTCCAAAGACTGTGTATAGTAAGAGGAAGGGGCTATGTATCCCCAAGGGGTATTTAATAAGTGAACAGGCCAGCAAATAGGTCGTAGACCAAAGTAATAATAGTAACGGGGATCCAAACTAGTAATCCATCCCTGAGATGCCAATTTATTAAACATATGAATCAAAAATTACCCAGCAGAAAATGAGTAAATCATAGCCTACCTAGATGTCAATAATATCCTCAATAATTACGCTGAGACAATCGTACTTCATTAACAAACTTGAAATTGCTCGAAGCTAGCAAGAACGTAACCCACATGTCAAAACGAGTAAAATAAGACTCAAACACTATAGGAATATTAGGGTAAAAATCATAACAAAATATGGGTTTGTGAACCCTCGTAGCTTGAAAAAAATAAAATATTTATACCAACACATAGAGCACAGCTCATAGGTCATATGGTGCAAAATGAAGCTCAAACCAATGGTACAAAATAGAGAAACAAGCCTGGAAAGTATAAATAATATGAAAAACATTATAACTAGGGAAGAAATACAGAATTATCTAATAAAAATGATCGTAGAACCATCGGAATACAATTTTATGGACCAAAACTATAATTAAACTCCTTTAATCTATTAATTGATGCTCAAATCTAGAGATAATTTTGAGGAAGGAGTATGAATTTTTTTTCAAAGTTTGTGAAAATGAACTATTTATAGGGGCAGCCAGGCAGTGCTCCCTAAACTACCCCATAAACATAAAAAGGAGAGGTGGAAACCCTTTGTGAACCCACCAAGTCCCGCGAATGCGAATGGGTCCAACAAATTTTAAATTATTCTCAAAGGGATACAAATTAGAAATAGAGTCCGATTTTGACAAACCATATATGCAATCTTTACATAATCGATATTCGGACTCAAAGGAACCAATGATACGATGATCTGAGGTATTTAAAGATGATAAATGACTGAAGTATCAATAATTAAAAGGGAATCAAGATATAAAACTTCTAGGGAACTAAACTAACAGTCCTATCAACTCACAAATGACCTCAGAAAGCTACAAGAATGCTATAAACACAGAGAAATCATGGGAAAGAAATGTCCCTGAGGGTCATTACATTATACCTTACACAATTTTTCCCGCCTTTATTTTCATTTACACCATATACAGTAAGTGATACAATGCTTGTTAATATTAAAACAAAGAAAAAACTATTTGACGACTTATAGATAATGCCTTTCCTCATGAAAATTAGTTCCTTATATAGATGTGGGAACTAGCCATTTGAACAATCCAAAGGAATTGATCCTTGAAGATATTTAAGGTGGTGAACTATATTTAAGAATAACTTTGATACCACATTGGTTCCTTTTTCTCACCCATTGGATACTTAATAAATGAGAAAGATTTTTGAGATTTCTAACTCTTTTTGAAAGTCTTTCTCGTTAACAGTGACAACTATTTACTTTTGCAGCAATTATCATAATGACTCTTTTGCATAGGTTGTTTTTAATTTTTGAACCATTAAGTAAAAAAAATCTAATGTACTTGATCCATGAGCCATCTATTGTAAGATTTTTAATCTGCATCTGTAAATACTTGTTATCATCCATTGAATCTAAACACTAATAGTTAAGTGGTCAGGGTCCAAGGGATTTCGATAGTGAAATATTGATGAGTGTATCATCTGTCTAAGAGGATACCTAGAAGATTAGGTAGGCCATGTGGGACTAGTTCCCTCTCTTTTTCAAGCTTTTAGGTATTTCCTGCTCCTTGACTTTCACGGACGAAAGTCATTTTAGTAGTGAATATTTAATGATAATCCCAGGATCATTGCCACGTCCTTGTATATTTAATGTGTTTAGAACTTTCCTGTAGCTTCCTTAGGTTATTTATGAGTTGTTGGGACCTCTATTTTGGTCCCTTGGAAATTCTATTTCATTTTATCTCAGTTTTTCTACTTTAAAGTTTTAACATATAATTTGGAAAATCAAGAGTGAAATCCTTGAAAAAATTATTGGAATCAAATTTGTATAGTTTCTTTAGTTCCAAAACATGGATCTTCGTCTAAAGGGATCCTTGTTTCGAGAACTTGGGCTTTAGTCTTCGCTTCATACTCTTTGATGAGATAACAGTTTAAAAGGAGGTTAAAGATTAACTTTAGTTAAATATTAAAGCTTTCAATTGGAATTCTGACACTTCCATTAACATCATAATATCAAAATTTATATGGTAGGGTGATTGGTATGCTTCCCAAGGCAATTAGACTCATTTTAAAGGCCCAATTGTCTTTTATCCTAATTTAGGCTATGGTTGACCTTGGTCAAAATTTCCATCAAATGATCTTGAATTATTATTTAGTTGATTCCTTTTAGTCCAAACTACCATTTCCAAGATAGTAGAATATTTAATTTACATACGTCGCACTTCATACCAATCCCGATTGTTACAAGGGCAGTGTGGTTTCCTCTATCACCTTTGATGTCTTTGTGGCAAATTTCTAGGTCATAAAGTCTCCACTATGACCCTTGGGCGCCACGGGGTGTTGCACCTTCAACCAAATTTTAGATTAAGTTATGACTTGTAGACCTCCATTATTGACATTGTGAGCTTATTTTTATAAATTAATTGTTGGTAAAAGTGGTGCGGCAACTTAGGGAAGTGTTTTGATCATGTCTCTAATCATTTTTGGGTAATTTTCATGCTCATTTCTACATTAATTCTTGAAATGTAATGTTTTGCAATCTTAATTTTCTTGGCTGATTTGAGGGATAAATTCTTAGACAATTGAGATCAAACTTGAACCTAGTTTCCTTAAGTTGTTTCCTATATCCCTGTAAATTTTGTTTTAGGTTTTGGGTTGCGGACGCATGCCCTTTTTAGCCTAGTTCTTGGACCGGTCATTTATATGGCAATATGGATTTTGTTTTACTCTTATTGATATGTAGCTTACTATTTTGATAGTTTTGGAGCTGTTGAAGATGATTATGATTTTCAAGCCCATGTTGTTTTCACTAGCCTCCAAGTATGATAGGGTTTTCCTTATTTTAGACTATGCATGCATACGGTGTGGATATTGGGAATAGCCAATGTTTGGGTGTTAGGCTTTAGGATTGAATTCCCCTCTTTAAATTAAGTTCCTGTTTACTGTGGATCCTCTCTTTTTAGTTGATTATTATACTGGCAATCTCTTATGTTATCTTGTTTAAGCACAAAATTGGATCTTTGAATGTTATATAGTACAGTATGGGTAGCTTGTGTCGTGTAAATATTTCCCTCAATTGTATGTATGTAGATGATGAATCAAAGTAGTTATTTGATCTACTCTTAAGCTATATTTGTATACTTGACATGTATAGACTCTTGTTGAACCTTAAAATGATTATATTAATCATTATGAGCTATTTCTAGGGTGAACTGTGTTTCTCAAACATGCATAGGGTAATTGGAATATAAAGTTGGTTATAAATATTCATATAATAAAATATATGTATATGAAAAGGCTAAATGGCTAATGAAAATGGGATTTTTTTCAGCCTTAAACATAAAAGGAGATCTTATGATACTTGACACTTTCCACAACCAAATTAGTTGGTATGGAGCTATTTTGATCCATAAATAAGCACTAATTTGAATACTAGTACTGATGTTATCACTTGATTTGGTTATGGCTTAGATACTACTTGAGGGTGGGCTCTTGATCAAGGCTCTAGCATCGAACCCAAATATATATTCAGATAATTCATTGGCTACATTAGGGATGCAGGAGGTTGTGTCCTCTATGGTCCCTACTATTATGGATCATAGTGTGAAGCCTAAAGGAGGGATATATAGGAATCTAGTGGTATAAAATTACGGTCTTTCGTGGATCCTATTTTCCAATCCTAGAGTCGAAGGAGGAGTATGCAAGTTCCATAGGTTTACTTTTACTACACCCATTACATTGCATATTGTTAACATATTGGTTACGCCTCCTGCCTTATAGGGAGTTTCAATTGGGTTTTTGTATTCTTTTTTGTACCTACTAAACTTATGGAGGTTTAAATAGGTTTCTTGTTCCTTGTTTAAACTAGGTGTACCAATTGATATTATGGAGGTCAGTTAGGTTTGTTTGCAATATTACATTCTTATATGTTATTTTGTTGATCAAATTGTGTATTACTTTACTGGTGATGCTTTGGTTTTTTTATCACACTGAACCTATGCTTTAGTGGTATATTTTACCTCATTCATTTAGTAATTGTGCTGGAGGTCAGGTATGTCGTTCTCACTCGTCGTATAGCTTTTCATGTAGCTTAAGCATAATAGAAAAATTCCTATTTAGTATTACTTGCCCGTTACTTCCTATTTAGTATTACTTGCCCGTTACTGTTAGTTAGTTGGGTTTTCCTTTAATTGACCTATTACCGCCTAGTTACTTCTCATATAGGTAGCTCAGTCTCTAAATTCCATATTTTTGTATAGTCCACATTTTCCATATAGCTCAGATTTACTCCTACTTCGGTACTACCTCTACCATTTAGCTTACTTTTTGTGATATTTCTCTAAAAGTCAGTTATATGTTACTATCTTAGGTTTTCTTGCTAGTTCTATTTTATTCTTGTAGTTTAGATTTTTTGACTTTTATCGCTTGTTGTTCTGTTGTTATACGAGTTACATAACCCTTACTTTACGATTCTCCTTCTAGTAGTTTTTACTTTAGTTTATTTTATGTGTAGCATGTAACTTTAATTAGAGTGTTTTTCTGTTATTTACCCAACTTCTATATAGATTATCTCTCTATTACTGTTGGCATCCTTACTTGGCCTTGTTAAGTATAGAACTTGTTGTTCCTTTATTTATATATTATGTGTCCCCAATAGGCCTATGATACCTACTTGGTACTCATTGTTTTTGGTACTCATTCTGCACTTATGCATTGTTTTTGTGATGCATATCTTAGTGAAGGTTATCATGTATGATGCAGATCATGCAGAGTTGATTTTAGAGACTTTGGAGACTACTATTATCTCTAGATGTAAGGTGATCCATCTCCATTGGAATTTTTTTTTTGTTGTACTTCCCCAGAGGTAGGATTGTATATTGTATTTCTTCTATACCGTATCTTATACTCTATAATTTAGATACTTCCAATGCCACTGATACTAGGTCTTGGGATAGTTTTCGATTTATGTTGTATATATTTCCGTTCTCTTTATCTCGTCTTCTTTTGAATGATTTTGGTTCGAATATGGCACATTTCTTGTCACTTGGGATATGGGACAGGATTTCCAATAGGTGGATTATTGTAAGTTCCATCATGACCTGAGTTTGGTCTGTTCGGTCTGCGAAACTATACTACTTAAAGTATGATATCCATGCTTCCTCGAGAATCTCGAATCTTCTAGGAATGGACCTCCATGTACAAACTACTTGGGGGCATTTCCCAAAAAAATAAGTACATAAGAAGTCGAATAAAAGTAAACAATAAAATACAACAAACCGAACTTACCTAGAATTTGCGTACCAATTAAAAATGAATATAAAAATAATAAGTAAAACAACTCAATTCCAAACTTTATCATTTTAAAATTTTTGATTCCCATAGCCCATTCTGGATTATAGAATTAAGCTCTAATTTAGTTATGTACTTTTAGTTAATTTTGTTCATCTAATAAAAATTATTTCATAATTAAACTTAACAACATACATGTAATGACCCTTCAGGTCATTTATGATAAATACGCAGTGTCTTACATCCTAGGGCATTTCGGTAGTTTCCCCAAGTCATTTATGACTTGCTGGAACCGATAGTTCGGATCCCTGGTGACTCGGTTGAGAATTATCTCAAATTCTATGTTTTAGAGCCTTAAATGTAGTACTCGTTTACTAAAGTCAACTTTCCTTCAAAACGAGCTCAGAATTAAATTCCGACAGTTCCGTTAGCTCCGGAAGGCCAAACAAA
>JBDJHY010183021.1:0-12040 GCA_039654485.1 Withania somnifera
AGTAGAGTCCTGTGGATCAGCGCGGAGACGTTCATTTCTTATCTTGGGGAGGCTCTAGTGACATTTAGGAAAATAACTCTTTTTTTTAATCCTGTCTAATCCGTACATCCTTGATGGTTACTTGAAAATTCTCACTCATTATCATTATTCTTTCGTAGATCCTCGTACACATTCATTGGCAACAAGGCAGACAGACAGAGCACATGTGGAAATACCTACTCCTACTACTGATTCTTAGGTTCAATCAGTGCTTGCAGCACCTGCTATAGCACCTATCATAACACGAGTTCTAGCGCCTGTTGCAGCACCTCATCCAGATATTTTTAACATCTTGTGGCAGTTACTCAGTGCCTATTATGGTCCCCCTATAGGTGTAGTTCCTATATTGCAACCAGTTCCACTTATTTTTTCAGCAAACATTCCTTCACCTGCTTAGTTCCTCCCAGTACTGGTTGTTGCTCCTACAGTTAAGCACAGCAAACAGATATGAGTGATTCGGAGCAGAAGCTCCTGACTAGATTTCTTAGGTTGGATCCCTCTCGCTTTACTAGAGTCCTAGGGGAAGATACACATGAGTTTATTATTGAGTGGGAAGAGAGGTTGACAAACATGGGGGCGTTGAAGACCCATGGTGTAGATTTTACCATCTATCAAATGCGCGGTGCAGCTAAGCAGTAGTGGAAAGCTTTTATGGTATGAAAACTAGCAGGTTTGCCCCAGCCGACTTGGGCTAAGTTCTATGAGGTCTTTATGAGGAAGTTTGTATCGAGAGGCAAGTGAGATCACCTAACAAAGGAGTTTAGGAATCTTGTGCAGGGATCGATGAATGTAGCAGAGTATGAGTCTCGATTCCACCAGTTGTCAGTCTATAGTGTGGAGTTCATGCCTACTAAGACGGAGAGAGTTCGCAAGTTTGCATATGGGTTAAGAGACAGAATCCATGAGGCTTTAGCTTTTCTAGTATCTGATGTTTATCCATTTCAGGAGGTGGTATATCCTCTATAGAAGCCTCTATCATGAGTCGCGTCAGCGTAACGTGAAGAAGCTGAGGCATTAGAGATTTTATAGTGGGTCTCGTTCTAGGGGTCATGGTCACTTTTACTATAGACAGGGCCAAACCAGCAGGCCGGTGCATTAATCAGTATAGGTTACATCTAGTTCTCCAGCATAATATTTGTAAGGATCTGGTTTTTCACAGCATGGTAATCAGATGGGATTCGGTAGAGTGGGATATGTGGGCCGTGTTTTGAGTGTGGACTTGTAGGCCATTATCCAGAGCTTGTCCTCAGAGAGGCACTTGTCAAACTGCTCCTTAATCTGCATAGCCTATAAGATCAGTGCCTCCACCAACTAGAGGTAGGGCAAAGGGTGGATATCATGGTGGTGGCCAGCATGGTAGGGGAGGTGGTCGTAATAGTGGTCATCATGGTGGTGATTTCCAGTTATATGTTGTTCCTAATAGACCTAAGGTTGTGGCCTCGGATGTTGTATTACAAGTTTGATTTGTGTATCTTTTATACTTGCGTCAGTGTTATTTGATCCTGGATCTACTTGCTCTTATGTGTCATCCGATTTTGCACCCAGTTTGGGATTGCCCAGTAATGTGTTATCTATATCCATGAGTGTTGCTACTCCTGTAAGGGATTCTTTAGTAGTAGATCACGTGATCCGGTCATGTACGATTTCTATTAATGGAATTGACACTTGGGCTGAATTGATACTTTTAGACATAGTTGACTTTGATATTATTTGGGCATGGATTGGTTGTCCCCTCACCATGTGGTTTAGGATTTTTATGCCAAGACCATTACCTTAGCTATGCCTGGTTCATTTCAGGTTGTGTTATAGAGTTCTAGTAGTCGTGCACCGATAGGGTTTATTTCTTGCCTTCAGGCTTAGAGGTTAGCAAGGAAAGGGTGTTTGGCATATTTAGAATATGTTCGTGATATTCAGGGCGACATTCCTACTCCTGAGTCTGTCCCTATTGTTTCTAATTTTCTCGATATGTTTCTGACCAATCTACCAGGCCTACTACCAAAGAGAGATATTGACTTAGCTATTGATTTAGAGACGAGCACTAAGCTCATTTCTACTGCTCTATATCATATGGCTCCTGCAGAGTTAAGACAGTTGAAGGTTCAGCTCTAAGATTTATTAGATAAGGGTGTTGTCCATTCCATCATGTCACCTTGGGGTAAGCCAGTTCTATTTTTGATTAAGAAAGATGGTACTATGATAATGTACAATGATTAGCCGCATTTGAACAAATTCACAGTGAAGAACAGATATCCCATGCCGAGAATTAATGACTTATTTGATTAGCTTCATGGAGTTGCAGTGTTCTCTATCCATTTACCATCAATTGAGAATTCAGATAGAAGATATACCCAAGACATCATTTAGGACTCAATATGGCTACTATGAATTTTTGGTTTTGTCTTTTGGTCTAACTAATGCTCTGGAAGCTTTCATGGATTTGATGCATAGGGTACTGAAGCCTTACTTGGACTCTTTCTTGATTGTGTTTATTAATGACAACTTAGTGTATTTGTGAAGTAAATCTGGTCATGATCAGCATTTAAGGTTGATCCTCCAGACACTGAGAGACCACATGCTTTATGCTGAGTTCTCAAAGTGAGAGCTTTTGTTGGAGTTTGTGTCATTTTGGGGACAAGTAGTTTCCAAAATTGGGATTAAAGTTGATCCAATAAAGATTCAGGCAGTACGTGATTGAACGAGGCTGATATTTGTTTTGAAGATTTAGATTTTTTTTGGTTTAGCTGGGTACTATTGGCGTTTTGTTGAGGGATTCTCATCGATTACAGCACCTTTGACTAAATTGACTAGGAAGGATGTTGCTTTTAAGTGGTCTAATGATTGTGAGCTGGTCTTTTAGAAGCTAAAGGACTTGTTGACTTCACCGCCAGTTTTGACCTTGCCAGTTGACGGTCAGGGATTCTTCAAGTACTGTGTGCTTTTGGTGTTGGTTTAGGTTGTGTTATGATGTAGCAGGGTTGAGTGATTGCCTAGTCTTCAAGGCAGTTGAAGGTCTATTAGTGTAACTACCCTACTCAAGACTTAGAGTTAGCGGCAGTAGTACTTGCACTTAAGATCTGGAGGCATTATTTGTACCGGGGCCTGTGTGAGATCTTTATTGAACATCATAGTCTTAAGCACATTATGAACCAAAAAGAGTTGAATTCCAGAAAGCGGAGGTGGATCGAGTTGCCGAAAGACTGTTTTATTTTAATTTTATACCAATTAGGCAACGCAAACATAATGGCAGATGCCTTGTACCGGAAGGCGGTCAATATGGGTAACTTGGCAGCCTTGTCAGTTTCAGAGAGGACATTGGTGGTGGAGGTTCAGTAATTGGCTAGTTGGTTGGTTAGTCTTGATCTGTGGGGTCCCAGGCGAGTGTTAGCATGTGTTGAAGCCAGATCTTCCTTGATAGATCAGATTTGGTAGCGGCAGTTTGAGGATAAGTGTTTGGCTACTCTTCTTAATAAGGTATTAGCTGGAGAGTCTAACAAGGCTTTTATTGATTCAAATAGGGCACTTCGGTATGATGGTGGTATTTGCATACCTCAGGATGGTGACTTGGTGCATTTAATCTTGCGTGAGTCTTAGAACTCTGGGTATTCTATTCATCCTGGTGCAGCCAAGATGTACCGTGATTTATGATAGTTGTATTGGTGAGTGGGATGAAAAGGGACATTACTGAGTATTTGTTTAAGTGTTCGAACTGTGAATAGGTTAAGTATGAGCATCGGCGACCCGGTGGTTTGATGCAGAGACTATATTCCATCTTGGAAGTTAGAGCGGGTGACTATAGACTTTGTTTCTTGTTTGCCTTGGACCAGTAGAGGGTATGATACTTTTTGGGTCATTGTTGATAGACTGACTAAGTCAATGCATTTCATTCATACTCACTCCTCCTAAAATGCTGAGTGTTCGGCTCAAATCTACATTTGTGAGATGGTTCGGTTGCATGGTGTTTCTTTATGCATCATTTTTGACAGAGGCATCCAGTTTACTTCACAGTTTTGAAGATCTGTTTAGCGGGACTTGGGTACTGAGGTTCATTTGAGTATTGTATTTCACCCGTAGACCAACATTCAGTTTGAGTGTAACATTCAAGGGTTGGAAGATATGTTGAGGGCTTGTGTCATAGACTTTGGTGGTGCTTCAGATCAACACCCACCTTTGGCAGAGTTGTCTAAATATAATAGTTATCACTCCAGCATTGAGATACACCATTTGAGGCATTGTACGGTAGGCGGTGTAGGTCGCCTATTGGTTGGTCGCCAGAGTAAAGTCTTAAGAATTATGGTGTGATTCTTTTGACCAAATTAGATTGAGTCAGATAGATTGAGGGCGGTACAAAGTAGATAGAAGAGCTACGTTGATCACACAATTCATGCTTTAGAGTTTGGAGTTGGTGATAGAGTGTTTCAGTAGGTATCTCCTATGTGCGGTGTGATGAGGTTCAGTAGGTGGGGCAAGCTTAGTCCCTAGTATATTTGACTATTTGAGATTTCAGAGGGATTTGGTGATGCTGCCTACTGGTTGGTCTTACTTCCTATGCTTTCATCCATTCATCCAGTATTTTATGTTTTAATATTGCAGCGGTATATTCCTGATGAGTCTCATGTCATTCGAGAGGATTCAGTGCAGCTCAATGAGAATTTATCTTTCTTTGAGGAGTCAGTAGCAGTGTTGGATATGGAAGTTAGAAAGCTAAGATATAAAGAGATTCCAGTGGTTAGGGTGCAGTGGAGGCACCGTCTAGTCGAGGAAGCTACTTGGTAAATTGGGAGTGAGATGTGGAAGCATTATCCACAACTATTGAGACATCAATTACTTTTTCTTCCTATTTACTTCCTGGTTTTACTTGGCTTTCGGAGACAACAATCATTTTAGTAGTGGATGTTATAATGACCCTTATGGCCATTTATCAGAAATACGAGACATTTTTTATTCTAGAGCATTTCAGTAGCTACCCCAAGTCGTTTATGACTCACTTGGACGGGTAGTTCAATTTCCTGGCGATTTGGTTGAGAAATATCTCAAGTTGCCTATTTTAGATCCTAAATTAAGTACTCATTGACTAAAGTCAAATTTTCTTCAAGAAGATATTGGAATTAAATTCCAACAGTTTCGCAATCATTGGAATGCCAAACAAAGTCAAGTTTGACCTTAAGTCTATTTTATGGGAGTTTTCTTTTGCAATTTATGCTTATTTGTGGATTTTGGTTAACTTTAAGGCCTAATTTAGAGCTTGGGTGGTATTTTGGTGTTCAAATGCCGGATCATAATTCTAACGCTTCCATCAGTTGTAGAATAGTGAATTTAGGCTAGTTTGACCTTTGGTACACTTCCTAAGGTGTCCAGGCTCGATTTGAGTTGGTTAATGGAAAGTTGAAAATTTACTCATTTTGACTAAGTCTTGGTTAGGGGTCATTTTTGTTCAAATGACCTCCGATGTCAATCTTTTTGATTCCCTTGAGTTTGTGATGTATTTTTCACGTAAAATACATATTTGGTTTGTCAAAATTGGACTGTGTTTAATTTTTTAAACCCCCATAGAAATTTCACAAAATTGTTGTTTTGCTAGTGCAGGCTTTGACCGATTTATCGGTCAAAGTTCCAATTTATCGTCAGGGGCTAATTAATTGGCAAGTGTTGATAATTCGACTATTTTTTTGATAGATCAGTCCCTGTTAGTATCCAGGGGTGTTGATTTATCGGCACTTTTGGTCTGATAAATCGATATCTGAGGCCTTTTTCTTCACCTTCCCTCCCATTTTGGGGTATTATTTCATCAACTTTATCCGTTGTTTTCTCTTTTGTTTTGGTACAAATTGCTTTGGAACTTCCCCAAACTGCGTAGAAAAGTTCCTACAAGATCTCATACGTCATCCTCACCTTCGGTAAGTAATTGCATCTGTTGAATTTCATAAAAAATAGAAATTCTTGCTCTTTAGGGCTATTATACATCATAGTAATGTTTCCTTTTCCAAATTCAACGTACAATCCCATAAAGATCAAATCTTTAGCCGATTTAATACTCAATCTTCTCCGGCATGTTCAAGGGTCATCCCTTACTCAAATTATGCTAAATTTTGGAGCATGTTTTCCTAGTAATATTGGGAACCCCGTGGTGGATTTTATTTTTAATTCCAATGAGTGAGCCTTGCAGGCTTATTTTAGGCTCAGTCCGGAACATAGCATAATCTATATTGTTAGACTCGTATTGATATATTGAATACTATTTCACAAGTTTCAGAGCAATTGGATTTTGTTTGTTATCAGTCGGAGTAACCTTTGCAAGTTTGCACCACTTTATCATCAGACGACAAGTAGGCTCTATGGGGATATCTCTTGGTTTATATCTTTAATAATTGTACTAAATAGCATACGTGGGTTGGTTATTTAGGTGGTTATAGTAACCTTGTACCATTCTTTTGTCTATTTTCCCAATTGATATCTATTGAGTCATG
The DNA here is from genome assembly GCA_039654485.1 of Withania somnifera. Taxonomy (NCBI): domain Eukaryota; kingdom Viridiplantae; phylum Streptophyta; class Magnoliopsida; order Solanales; family Solanaceae; genus Withania; species Withania somnifera. Next base: position 6,504 of record JBDJHY010183021.1, read on the forward strand.
TTGTAATGACCCTCATGGTCATTTATGATAAATACGTAATATTTTCCATTCTAAAGAGTTTCAGTAGTTTCCCCAAGTCATTTATGACTTGATGGGACCGACAGTTCGGATTCCTGGCGACTTAGTCGAGTAATATCTCAAATTCATTTTAAGAGCCTAGAACTAAGTAATCATTGAACAAAGTCAAAAATCCTTCAATAAAAGCTCGAAATTAAATTTTGACAGTTTTGTTAGCTCCAAAATACAAAACAAAGTTGAGATTGACCTTCAGTTTGTGTTTTGGAGGTTTCATTTGCAAGTTATGCGAAATTGCGAATTTTAGCTAAGTTTATAGCCTAAAGTGGAGCTTGAGTGGTATTTTGATGTTGGTGTGTCGGATTAAAATTCTGACACTCTCAGCAGCTTTGGAATGATGATTTTAGGCTAGGTGAGGTGTTGGTATAATTTTGGACTAGGTGTTGGCAGGAAAAAAGCACTTTTTCCCCTTTTGGTTTGAGGGGTCATTTTGTGTAAACAACCTTGATTTTTGTTTCATCGATTCTGTTGATTCCGAAATGTCGTTTTCATGCTGTTTGCTTATTTGGAATGTCAAATTTGGACTCCGTTTTATCCCTGAACCCTCGGAGGAGAAACCTAAATTATTGCAGCTGGAATTTGCAACTGGTGCAGAATTCCTTAGGCACGATCGCAGACCTTGAGACGCGATCGCAATGGTCAATTTTTTCTTCTCAGCGTGATTGTGTCACCCATTTCTCCAATCACGATAGTTCCCAAGAAATTCCTTCTTCACTATCGCAGACTCATCATACGATTGTGATGAATAAAAGCCTTCTGCAGCACGATCGCGGTAATGGGGTATGATTGCGATGCATCGCGCCTGACAACATATAATTTCCTGCGCAGTGCCTTTATTATTTTATAAGCCCTACCTCTTTTTATTTAGTTCCTGAGCAAAACTACTTCCCCAAACACCATTCCAAGACCAAGGAAATTCGTCTCAACATTCTTCATTGATTTCCAAACGAATTTGGGTAAGTTTTCTTCTCTTCTTCTTTCTTATTCTCTTCAATTCCTCCATTAATGGCCTAAAGTATGAAGTTGATGAAATCACCCCATAACTCGATTATCTTCGTATAATTTTTCTTCAATTGGATATAAATTGCTCCTAAGATCAGTAATTCTTCATAATTCCAACGTTATAATCGTAAAGATTGAACCTTTAACCCCTTTTTGGTCAAATCTATCCAGGATGATTTGAAGCCCTACTTGCATTCGCATTGTGCTCAAATTTGGAGCAAGGGTTCCTGGTAGCGTTGGAAATCTCGTGGTGAAGTTTATTTGCAATTTCGGCAAGAGAGCCCCGCAAGCCTATTTTGGGCCTAATTTTGGGTCCAGTCCGGAACTTAGCATTAAGTACATCGTTAGATTTGTATTATTGTATAGAATTTATTGGCATAACTATCAGATTGTTTAGAGTATGTTTGATATCAGTCGGAGTATGATTTGTGGAATTGCAAAGCTTTGTCGTCGGACGACAGGTAGGATCTGTGGGGCTATCTCTGGGTTTATAGCTTTAATAATTGTAATAAATAGCATCCTTGAGTTGGGTAGCTAGGTTGTTTGTTGATATCGATCTGTTAGCACCTGATTGATATGGGGCCGAGACTTAGTATTTGATTATAGATACCTTTGCAGGGCATAGGATGTGGCTATCTCTTGATTATATATATGTTGGTATACTTATGTGTTGTTGATATGCTGTGCATTCATGACACAAAGTGACCGAGCCTAAGGCTCCGATGATAGTGCATTGGGGCTAGGTAGTATCACCTTCTGATTATGAGCCTTGATGGCTAGTGGATAAATAGATGATAAGGATCCATATCGGACGATTTGATGATAGAATTTCATGGCAGTATTATTGGACCAAGGTTGGTTCACAAAATTGTCCCTTTATGTTTTGATTGATGACTAAAACATTAAGTTAAAGATTCAATGTTAATGAAGTACTTGGAAATACAAGAAAGTGTCTGTGAAAGATATCCTAAGCCAAGAATCTACTTCGGGAAGTCAAGGACTCATTTTGAGGCATTCCAACTACTCAAAAAGCAGTATTTGTTAAGAAATAGAAGGGCATTAGTCGACCAACAGGGATCCTTTTGGTCGACCAAACCTACCTATTAGTTGACCAGCAGATTTCCAGAATGTTACTGGAAAATACATTAGTCAACCAACACTAGGTGTTAGTCGACTAAACTGAAGACAATTTGAGTATATGATTTTCTCCAATGGATAGTTTTGATCTACGTTACATGGACATCGATTTGAAGTTTCAAGAAAATATTTTGGTGACACATTAGTCGACCAAAATGGTTTTGTTACTCGAGTAAGGAAAAATTCCATTGAGCTACTGGAATTAGGTTAGTCGACCAAAGCCAATGGATGGTCGACCAAAGAAGGCTGTTAGTTGACCAAGACATATTGTTAGTCGACCAATCGATGTGTCAGGAGCATTTATTGCAGCATTTATTGAGGCATAACGGATAGAATTGAATGCAAAACGACTCTATTGATTGAGATCACTATAAATACACCCCAAAGGTGAAGGATGATCAGTTTTGAACACAATACAATACTCTATTACAATATCCTTCGAAAATCAAAGCCTTCATCACTCACTTACCTAGAGTACAAAGTTCTTGATCTTCATATTAGTATTTAAATCTTTGTACCTTTGATCTTATACATTATTTTGAGTTGTAATAATTTATTGTGAGTTGTAAAGAGTTGAGAAACATTAAGATAGTTTCTAACTCTAAATGTGAAGGGTTGTTCTTGAGCCCAAAAATAAAGAAAGAATACAAATTCTCACTTGTCTTGAAAGTAATTGTAATTTGTGTGTTGTTAGTGAAAATCCTAAGTTGCTAAGAACATAGGTAGTGGATGTAGGTAAAATCTTGGCTGAATCACTCTAAACTCCTTGTGTTCATTCTTTCAGTTTTTACTTTCTTCTCTTACCAGGAAAAAGTGTCAAAATCCTAACACACTATTCACCCCCCTTCTAGTGTATTTGATCCGCTCTACAATTGGTATCAAAGCTTGGACTCTTGTTAAAGGATTAACATCCTAAGACTTTAAGATCCGAAAATGTCCTTGAATCACACTTTTCTTCGAAGAAGGAAAAACCACAAACAAACCTCCAAGGTTCAATGGGGTAAATTATTCTTTATAAAGAATAGGATGATGATCTATATTAAAAACCAAGACATTGAGCTTTAGAAAGTCATAATCAAAGGTCTAAAAATTCCTATCGACAGAAATGGTAATGCAAAGAAAGAATTAGAATTGATTCTTTGTGCTCTTACTATTGAGAAAAAAATAGAGTTTCTTCGTGTAAGAATGCCAAGGAAATATGGGATAGACTCGAGGTGACTCATGAAGGTACCTCAAGTCAAGGAGACTAAGATAAACATACTCCATCATGATTACGAAATGTTCAAGATGAAGAAGGGAGAACCAATCACTACCATGTTGGATCGGTTGTCAAAAATTTTCAATGGATTAAGATCTCTTGGTAAACGCATTTAAGAGAATGAAAAGGTAAAGAAAATCTTATGCTCTTTACCTATGGAATGGGATTCCCAGGTCACCTCAATTATGGAGATGAAAGATCTCAACAAATTACACTTCAACGCCTTTTTTGGGTCCTTGATTAACTATAAGATCATCTTGAAAAATAGGGGAAGAAGGCAAAAAATCAAGGACAGAAACATTGCCTTGAAAGCGTCTTCTCAAATCAAGGATGAAAGCGATAGCGAAGTCCTTGAAAGTGAAGAAGACGAAGATGAAGAAATATCTCTTTATGCCAAGAACTTGAGAAAGTTCAAATCACTAATGTAACAAAGAAACAAAGAGATTATAAAAGGTCCCATGGTTGATCAACGAAGGAACCCCAACAATAATAGAAGAAGAATTGGGGATGCTTGTTATAATTGCGGAAGGAAAGGCCACTTTACAAAGGATTACAAACTTCCAACTTCTTCCAAGCTCTCCTATGATCGAAATGATAGAAACAAGAAGAAGAAAGCTCTAGTTGCTACATGGAGTGATGATGAGGTAGAAGATGAAGAAGTCAACCTAGCTCTTATGGCAAAGGACACCTACTCATCTGACGATGAAAAAATGAGGTAATTTGCACTAACCTAAATAGTTTAAACTTCAATGATGTGCATGAAAACGATTATCTTGATGATGATGATGAGATAATTGATGATGGTTTGTATGATGCATATATCTTGTTGCAAAAAGTCTTTGAAAAAGTCATAAAAATGAACAAGAGTCTAAAGAAGGAAAACAAGATTCTTGAGCATGATGATCAATTACTAAATGAAAGAGTAAGTAGCCTTAGTAAATTGGCTTCATGTGCTAAAGAAAAATTGGTTACTCCATCTCTTGATATGATCTCCATACATGATAAATGCCTACAAAAACACAATGAACTTACTTGTGAAATTGATAGACTCAAAAAGGAGTTCTCATATGTTGTTGGTAAATTCACTAGTGGAAAAGAAAAATTCGAAGAATTATTATCCAAACAAAGGTTTTCTATCTCTAAGCATGGAATTAGTTGTGACCCCTATGAAAGGGATTCTTCATTGATTACCAAGTTTGTTAAAAGTAAGAATGAAAATGCTTCTTGTTCACATGATTTACCTACTTGTTCAAGATGCCTAAAAATAGGACATATTGTTTCATTTTGCCAAGCTTTGAGAAGAACTATCAAGGTAAAGAAGGAATGGGTTGTTAAAGGAACCATCCTTACAAATCAAGTTCACATAACTAACACAAAAGGACCCAAAGCTGCTTGGGTACCTATAAAATGGAAATGTGTTAATTTTGTAGGTACAAGAAAGAAGGCAAGTACCAACTAGCACTTGGTATGTGGATAGAGGATGTTCAAGGCACATGAGTGGTGACAAAAATATCTTTGTGGAGATTAAGAAAAGAGACAAGGATACGTCACATTTGGGGATAACAATAAAGGTAAAATCATTGGTATTGGTAAAGTGGGTAAGGAACCTTTACCAACCATTGACAATTTCTTACTAGTTGATGGATTGAAGCATAATTTGTCAAGTGTATCTCAATTGTGTGACATGGATTTTGAAGTCAAATTTGAATCATCTCATTGTCTTGTTAGAAAAGATGATAAAATTGCATTTGTTGCTTGAGACATGGAAATACTTATATTGTTAATTTACATGATGACTCATCTTTCAATAAGAGGTGTTTGGTATCGTTAGAAGAAAATACATTTTTATAGCATAAAAAACTAGGTCAAGCACCATTACCTTTGTTCTCCAAACTTGCTAAAAATGATGTGGTTAGAGGTCCACCTAAGATTAAATATTCTAAATAAAATTTGTGTGAGCCATGTATTAAATGCAAACATGCTAGAGGCTCCTTCAAAGCCAAGAAAGAAATCTCAACATCTAGAATCCTTGAACTTGTGCATATGGATTTAATTGGTCCCTCTA
>JBDJHY010183032.1:0-12040 GCA_039654485.1 Withania somnifera
TGATTTTTGGGTCGTGACAATACACTCATAACTTACAAAAGATCATATAACATATCTCAATATGTGCAAATACCATAGTCTTGTAAGAGTTCATATGTATTTGTAAGTTCATAATATTTTCATATCATGAATCATAATTTTTCAATCATCATGCTAAAATTAATACTTTTATGGAATAAAAAACCAATAAGTAAAGTCATGTGATTTGTCTAACATCAAATAAAAATCATGCAAACATTCATATTAAATCATACTCCATGATAAAATCAAAAATAACGATGAAAACCATAGGGAGATGCATGATCACAAGAATAAACATTGTAAGAAAATAATAGGAGATAATTTCTAAATCAAATTCACAAACTTCGATTTAAATCCTAATTGAAAAATATATATAACGTTGCCATAAATTTTAAAGTTTGAGCATGAGGGTGAAAGGACTCCCTCACTGAAAACTCTACATATGTGATTATGAAGCTTTTGGATCAATAACTTTGGTGGAGACTTGACTTTTCTTGAGCCTGAGGAAAAACACTTGATTTTTTGGAGAGAAGATCTGATCTTAAAAACTTAGTCTAATCTTGAAAAAAAAAACTTATTTATGGAGTTCTTAGAGTGAAAAAACATAGAAACTTTGGGGTGGAAGTCTTTATTTGTATCTTGAATTTTAGACTTGAAGACTTTAGGGTTCTTGAAGGAGAAGATGAACACTAGATGAGTTTTGAGAGAATTTCTTGAGACTTCAAGGTTTATATTTATGATTATGAGGGGAAATCTAGTTTTTTATGTGATATAAAACTTTTAAAGACGCAAAAATGACTTATAATGGAGCTAAAAAGGTTGGAAAATAAAAAATAACCTTGAAAAAGAAACGAAAAAAATTGCTAAATTTTGGCATTAGTGAACGTTTATACTCCACTGTACGGGTCGTGAGTTTGATGTACGGTCCGTACATGGGCTGATACGCTTGTGTCAGTCTGATAGAGCTTCACTAAAATAGGTATAACATTTTACTCCAAACTCAAATTGACATGTTGTTGTTGCGTTAAAAACTAGATTCAAAGAGATTTAATTTGATAGGTTATAGTCTACACAAATCATTGTATTTGTGGAGTTATGATCATTTAAAGTAACCTATAATTGAACTTCTATGAAAGCTGCGATGGTAAGGGAGCTTTGATATATCATTTATAATCACTAGCGCGACCCCAATTCTAAAAGGGTCAACTATGTGTTTAGGGTTGCTTAAGATCTTAAATTCACATCTAATACTTTCATTATACTTCAAAAATAACTTTAACATATAGGTTCAAGTAGCAAAACAATGGGCTCGAATCCAACCACGTAAGTCTGGGGTGTTACAAATTGACACTGAAAGTGTTTTGAGAATTAAGGGGCAAGTATGTATGTGATAGGTTGATGACTTGATTTCTACTATTCTAATAAAGGCTCATTGCTTAAAGTACTCTATTTATCCAAGTATGAACAGGATATACCGCAAACTATGACAACACTATTGGTAGAGTAAGACTAGGCGTGAAAGTGCATCTTCGAGTGTTTCAGCCGATCCCTAATCTCCCAGTATCAATATTTTGGCTACTTAATCCGGTATACTGTAGACTTTGTAGCCAAAGGCCAGAATTAGAACAAGTAAAGTATGAGAATAAAAACTTGGTGGTGTATTATAGAAATTGCCCATTCAGAAATGGAAGTGGTAACATGTTTCCATGGACTTTATGATGGTTCTTCCTAAGATCCTAAAGAAGTTTGACTCCATATGGGTAATTATACACATGCTGAAAAAGTTTTTCCATATAATTCTTGTGTAGACCAATTTTAATACAGCCAAACAGGCAGATATCTATGTTAAAGAAATATGGAGATTGCACGGTTTTCCAGTGTCCATTATTTTTTATAGAGGTGCTCAGTTCACTTCTTACTTGTAGAGTAAGTTGCATGAGAAATTAGGGATAAGCTTAGATTTTAGTATAGTCTTTCACCCTTAGACCGATGGCAGTCTGAGAGGACTATCCAAGTTTATAAGACATGCTCTGAGCCTGTGTCTTAGACTTTAGGGGTCAGTGGGATAAATTTCTTCCTTTAGCTGAATTTTATTATAATAACAATTATTATTCAAGCATTGACATGGCTGTTTTTAGGCATTCTAGGGGAGGAGGTGTAGATATTCCATAGGTTAGTTTGACACTAGAGATAGTAAGGCATGGGGTACTGATTTGATGAAGGAGGTAGTGGAGAAAGTAAGACTCATTCATGATAAGCTCCTTGCATCCCAAAGTAGACAGAAGGATTTTTTTGATATGAAGGTAAAGGATTTGGATTTTGATGCCAGAGAGTGAGTACTACTAAAGGTTTCAGCAATTAAAGGTGTTATGAAATTTTGGAAGAAGGGAGAAGTTCAACCCCAGATATTTAGGTCCCTTTGAGGTTCGTGATCATGTAGGACCGATTGCGTACCATTTGGCCCTACCTCTATACCTATCAGGTGTGCACTTAGTGTTCTACGTATTGAAAAGTTATTATGGTGTCAGTGACTACATTATTAAGTGGAAATTTATGGCTATAAATGAGTATTTGGAATATGAAAGGAACCTATGGCACTCTTGATAGGGATGTTCATAGACTGAGGTTTAAGGAAATTTTGATGGTTGAAGTGCAATGGAAAAACCACTCAATTAACGAGGAAATGTGGAAAGTAAAGTTCAATATGTGTAATAGATACCCTTAAGTGTTTGCAAAATCAGGTATTTTTCACTTTCCCTTCTTTTCTTTGATCATTCAGGAATGAATTATGAGTAAACTGGTCTCTATTTTAATGACCTTTTCCGTTGTTTCAAGCACTCTCGGGTATGTTAGAGTACTCCACAACGTGTTGTTGTGAAGTTTAGTCCCCAAATTTAAAAGTTAGACTTATTTTAGGGCTAGGCATAGTCTCGATCAAAAAATAACTCTTGTGTAATTATAGTGTGCTACCAATCAAATGGCCCAGTTTTGATTTTCTAGAAATAACAATTAGATAGTGAAACCATCTAACGACTCATAGCACTTTTTGGAATCAAATTCAGGAATCTAGAACTCTGGTAATGTTAGTAAAGTGATAAGCTTTGAGATTGATACCCAGAAAATAAAGTTATGTTGTGAAATGGGAAAATAGGGGTTGAGTGGATCTCATTGGTTTAGGGGCTATTTTCGCTACAAAATACCGCCAGCGTTTGTTGCAGCAGTCACTACCGCGGTGGAGCACAACGGTACTACCGCAACAGTAATAATACCACTGCAACATTATTATTGAGGGTCCAGATTAGTTTTAACAACATTACGGGGTTATTTCCCACAACTCCATTGTGATAAGAAAACCAACCTTGAGGCTCAAGGAAAAGATTTTGGGTGTTTAGCATCATCAAGGTAAGCAATTCCAACACTTTTTTCTATTATAATCACTAAAAGCCTCTAATTTCTTAGGGTTCTTTAATGGTGGAGAACTAGGGTGTAAACCTAGGCTGAGGAAGATGAAGTGGGTGACTAGAATCTCACCTAGTTTTGATATGTTATATTGAATTATGAGTAATGATTGTAGAAAATGAAAAGCTAGAATTTCGTAGAATTCTTTAACCAAGTTGTAGTCTAGATGGAGTTAAGGTTAAGAGAAACCCCAAGTTAGTCTTGAAGTCATGAAAATATGTTTAAGTTGATAAAAGTGAGTTCTTTGTATAATTTTTGGTTCGCAACTCGTTATTACGCACTATTTTTTCTAGAACATGTAAAGGACCAAGCGTTGATCAATTCTGTGAGAAGGAAAAGAGATCATCCCTAGATTATTTTTGTTGTGATTTGAGGTAGGTTATGGTTTAAAACTACTTAGTATATATACTCTAAATAGAACTTAATAGTGATGGATGATAATATAGAGTCTCGGTGTACTTATCTTGATATTACGAAGAATCTCAATAATCATAATCATTCACTTTTCATATTCTAAAAATGCTTGTAATGAACAAGCTGATGTAAAACTAAACAGTACAAATTGATAAGGAGTGAACTAATTATTACAAGATAAGTGAAATGATGGTTGTTTGGACAAAGTGATTAAGACCTATTTATGTGGTTATATGGGCAATGCCAATAAAATTCTTGGCCCATTATCTTAGTCTTTTGACCCGATTATATGATTTTTAATAATGATGTAAATAAAAATGACTTAATGTGATCTAAAACGTAACTCCAAAAAGGCTTACTTCCAAAGTTATTGGTATTGAGGGTTGAGACCTATTGTATGGTATGCTAACGCTCGTTCTCTTATATATGTTGTGAACTGTTGTTGAATTATTACATGTGGTTACTTGATGAGTTCATTGATGACTTTACTAATATTATCTTGAAATATTATTTTCTACTCGGAGTTGGTCGATGATACCTATTCAGTACACGTGCCCTCCATCCAATACCCCTCCTTCGATTACCGTATCCAAGAGGCAAGGTCTATGGAGGTACACACACCATATACAATCTCCAACGTGATCATAATCTCACATTCCCAAGTCATATAGCCTCAAAGGTCTCAAAATCTAGCATCCAATGCCTCATAACAGTAGTATCATCAAGCCGTAATCAGGAAAAGTCAGGGCGTCCAATGCCTCAATATAGCGATGTCACCAACATCCTCAAGGGAACAAGTATCATCAAGTATCCAAACCAAAAGGAGTGATAAATATCAAAAAGTTGTACCCACTATCATACGATGACGGACTCAAGTGCCAGGGGCTATACTCACTGTCGAATAGAGTCGGACTCAAGTCCCAGCATTAATTAGCCAAATGATATTTCGTGGTGCGAGGTGTGAAATCTGGACTAAAATAAGTGAAAGTAATATTACCAGGTGCTCGTTACACGGCTGAATCTTAAACGGTTAAAATGTCTTTTAACTTATATTATTATCAAAATATTCCAAGTTATAATATGTTATGTCATTATCCATTATTATCCTTATTATCAGTATCTATCCTCCATGGTATCAAAATCAAGTGGTAATACGGGCCCAACCCTATGCACTCTCAAAACGGAGCCTGTGGCTCAACCTCTCGTAGAATGAATGCACAACACATCAATACATATATACTTATAGCATGCCCTGCACATGTGTAACTAAGCTACAGCTAGCAGCACAATACAACATCCCAAACCCAAGGGAAAAAGCCAAAACCAACCCATGCATCATCATTCTACTACTTCTAGAGTGACCCTAAAACCATCACAAGGCTAATTCTAAGTCAAGGTGTCATATTTCACCAAGCACTAATATAGGGAAAGAATACAGGACGAAATGTAGAAACAGTCCAAGTACGTGATAACAACCTATAAACCCATCCACGGATTCTATTTAGTGCAATTATGAAAGCTATATACTCAGACATAGCTCCAAGGAGCCTACCTGTCATCCGACGAACAAGGTGCTACAAATCTCAAATATCAATTTGATGAAAGAAAACGGTCTCCAACGGATCTGAAACTCATATAATAAGAATCCAAAAATCAATACGATTCTAACGATATAATTTATACTAAGTTTCGAAATCGGCCTGCGGTTTCCGTTTACCAGAATAAAAATTAAAATTCACCACGGGGTTCCTAGCGTCACCAGGAACCGTTGCTCCAAAATTAAGCACAATTCGAGTGTGGGAAGGGCCTCAAAAAAGCCCATACAGATTTAATTACAAAAGGTCAAAGGTTCATACTTTACTAATCAAACTAGGGAAATCGTCGAAGCAACTACCACTACGAAGTGAAATAAACTCAAGGGACAATAGTTTATCCAATAATATCAAAATTAATCAAAGAATTTAAGTTTTGTCAGTTGAGGCCATTAATGAAGGAAAGCTTCATATTTTAAAAAATAAAAAGGGAATAAGAGTTACCAATAACGGGGAAATCGAAGGTGAAACCTTAAGAATCTTTCCTCATCCTTTGATGAACTTCTAAGAGAAAACCCAAAGGGTTTTCTGTGGAATGAACTAAAATAAAGAAGTGTTATTTATTTATATTGTCTACAAGTTCCGTTTTGGCGATACACGGGGTCACTAGGGCGATATTGAGGTCGCTGGGGCAGACATTGCCAGTGCGAGACCTTTGACTACTTTTAGATTTTTGGATAATTCTAGACTTATTTATTATTTAGTTTTAGATGTCTTGGATCATGGTGACTTTTAGATCTCAGGTGTTGTAATAGAGAGTTAGGTATTATATTTTTCTTTTCTCGTAGTAAAATTATTAGAATCTATTATTTGTTATCTAGCATGTTAACTCACCTAATTATGCAGGGATGAGGTTAATGGATTGGTCACTTGTTAGTAAGCAGTGGGTGTCAATCACATCCTATTTTGGATATTGACAGGATTTCATAATGGAGATCGGGATTTTGCATTGGACATTGAATTTCCTTTTTCCTCTTCATCTTGGAGAAATGATCTTCTCTAAAATTGCTCCATATTCCATGAAAAAGTCTTCATCTTCTTCTACAACTAAATGTTTATTATATTCTTAGCTATCAGCTACTATGTAGGTTAGATTTTTGAAAACTTAGTAGCTGGTTTTCGTGGTGGCAATAGTAGTCTCTTCATGAATTAGTGATTAATTCCTCTATTAACTTTTGAATATTTATAAAGTTTTGCATTTTTTTCCTCTTCTTTTCTGGCTGTTTTAAGCTCAATTATTTCCTAAATTATGTTCATCTTTTGATCATAAGTCTAGTATCGCTTGAGACCCCATGGTAACTTTTATTTTTAGATCTGGTTAAGGGGTCCCATAGATCCATTTTAGAAATTTTGACTTGGCTCTGATTTTAGTATAAAATATTGTTGAATTTGTATTGATGCATAGATTAATATTTTACTATTTTGGATCTCGTTTAGAGTGGTTCTTGCAGATTTAGACAACATTCATCGAACGACGGCTAGGCAACGGCTTACCCATCTTGAGGCATGGCTTATGATTGATATGATTGTACTAATTGGCTTTATTTAAGTTGAGTTTTCTTAGGTTGGAACTTTTTACCCTTGTCCATTATTTTCTATCTGTTTCTTTTCGGTTCTATTAAGTTTCATAGCGATAGGAAGGTATTTATCTCGTTGTGGTCCTGTAGTAGCCTTAGGTGTGATTCTGGAACGTAGGATGTATTATCATGGGTTGGTTTTTGAATTTTTCCATTAGGTTTGGACTGAATTATGATATTTAGTTGGATAAAAGTAGTTTGAGCCTGTGTAGGACTAATAGAACGGTTGTAAAACTATATCATTGTGCATTTATATAGTGCGCATATAAAAAGGACTTACATTATGACTTTTACCACATTCTAAGGGTGAGGGGCCCGGTGCCACTGGTTTCTTAGAAGCTATGCCCTGGGGGGTTATTTTTTTGGGTGACAAAATATGGTATACAGATTTGTTATTAATGAGTCTCGATATTAATTATTAAATAAATAATTTTCTTAATATTTTTATACCGCTCAATGATCTTGCATCCAATACTTCTATTTTCTACTTATTTTAGTCTAAGACTCACACCTGGCACAAGGTACCATCACCGTGCTGGCACTTAGAGTTTGCCCTGAGGACAGATGTTGAGTATTAGTAGTTACTTGGTTTTAGAATTGAGAAGAGTCTGAAGATGAATATTAAAGAATTGCGATTTGCTGAGCTTTTCTAGAGAGTTGTATGCGGTCAGTGCATCTTCATAGACGTTGTCGCTCCTGATCGGGAACGCCGGAGGAGGGGTATATGGGGGAGTACGGGTATACAAGGAGAGCCTTCCATGGGTTCCACCTCCTTGAGCCTATGGACGAAGGGGGAGCATACGGTAGTAATACTGCATCATGTTTATATTACTTTTCACATTTTTTTCTTGAATGTTCTCACCGGTCTTGTAGGTGGCCAATAGGGTGAGCTTGACTTGTTTGTACTTTACTCGTTTAAGGGGGATCAGTAAGATGTTGATCGTACTTATTTCCACTATTAATCGTCATTTATTTTATTTTCGCTGAGTGTTATAGTTGGCTGCTTACTGGTCATCATTACCTAGCGAGTTATATTGGTGTCTTATTTGTATTTAGACCATCTATTTTCCTTATTTCATTGTCAAGGTTATCGGTACACTGACTCATTTCCCATTTACCTCCTCTTAATATCTTATTTACTTTATTATTATTGTTGTTGCAAGGACCCCAGGCATGTTTTCTCCTTTTTTACCTGAACTTTTGTGTGTTGTTTATAGCTAGCGGTACTTACTTATAATCTATATTTTTCTTGTCTTCTCTGTGTAGCTAGCTTCATTTATTACTTATATTTGTTTTCTGTGACTTATTTCCTTTAGTATCTTCTATTTACTATCTTTACCTTTTTTATGTGCCCAGTCAGCCTATGATGCCTATTAGTACTCGTTGCTTGGGCAATTAATACTTATACCACATTTTTACAAGAAATTAAAGAAGAAGACCAGAAATTTCAGCAAGCCTGATCCAAATAAACATCCCCGGAACCTCAACTCAGTACACCTAGATGACAAAAATCTTAGGGGTACAGTACAGGGTATTTTTGGTAAATTGTACCTAGGGTTACTTATATATATTCTGTATTTCTAACATAAAACATATAATAAAATTGACAGTCGTTCATAGCTCCTGAAGACGTAGACAAATTATCGAACCTCATTAAATCTTGTGTTCTTTATCTCTTTCCTTTACTTTATGTTAATTCCTATGTTTATTAGCTTGATCCATCAATACATTGTTAGCTTGCACGTGCCATTTAGGATTATTATTAAAGATTGCAAATATTTGGTTAAAGTTACTGAGGTCAAGACACTCGATGAATTGAAATTTTGTTAAGTGATGTGCCAGCTACAATGAAACTAGCTGGCACTAGTCATCAAGAGCAAGCAAAGAGATAAAGAGAAAATCAGAGAATTTTCTTCTGCGACGATGAGAAGATTTTCAAGAAGTCCACCTAGCACAACCAAAATCAGCAATTTTGGCACCAGTTTTTCCTAACAAGATGTTCTGCCCCTTAATGTTACAGTGTGCTATATCCCTTGAATGTAGGTACTCTACTCCTTGTAGAATTTGCCTTGTATAGTACCCGATCAATAACCACACTGTTTTCGAATTTCATAGAAAGTGTGCCATCCGACATATACTCCATCATAAGCTAAAACATGAGTTTGTCCTTCTCTTTCGAAACATCATACCCCGTGTAGCCTAACTGTGACAGAGCTTTCTGCTCTTTAGCAACAACTGTGACTTCGATGGTTCCACCTCATCGGACAAACGTGACTTAGTAATGGAGACAGCGGCAGAGGAGCCGTGGCCTATGGTATGGCCTCTGATCCAATCCATTTCAGAAGAAGAAAATTGACTGAAGTGTGAGAATTTTAGAAAGAGTTCTGTTTTTGGTTTGTGTTGGAGCTGCAACATGATTTTGTGGTATAATATATATAACAGGGCGAATGTTTGGGTAGAGCTTAGGTGGCGTCACTTTTTTTATTTAAAAAATGACGATTGCTTTAGTGGGGATTCACAACATGGCCATATAGCAGCTTGAGTAGGTTGGAGGACTACAAATCACTTGGCCAATTGGTTATCAAATTGAATTTAAGTGTAAGCAAAGACAAGTTTTACACAATACTTATCACTTAAAGATAACAACAATCCTTCAAAAAACTTAGGACCATTATTAAAAATAAAGTCTCTTGTAAGTTACCTGGTATAAAAATTTAGAGTACATTGAAGTAGATATTACCTTGTCTAGATTGGATTGATTGAGATCCTTAGTTTTGTGTGGATGTAATGACTTTGAAGATTAAGTTTGTTAGTTAGGGAAGGTGTTTGGCTAGTATCTTTTCATAAGAGTAATGTGAACCACCTTCTATTGAATTCTTTGGATAGTCCACTTTTTTATGTATTCAATTGGAATTTGAAGTCAGTGAAAAAGAGGCGTTAACGGCAGATTTATTAAATAGAGATAGTGAAAAGAAAAAAGGGATTGAAGTATTTGGTAATGACCTGATGATTTAAAGTGATTTAAAGTGACCAATTACTAATAGTGGTTCTTAACTTGTGAATCAACTCTCCGATAATCCTCCAAATGTGTCAAACCAGTTTTTTATTTTCGTTACACATATGAAAAGGTGCAACAATCAAACCACAAGATTCCATCAGATGCCAAATTAGTACTTGAACAGTTGGAATTGTGTGCCTTTTTCTTTACAATCTCTTTTTTGCTGGCTTACTTGTATAAGAAACATAGCATCTGTTATCTATTTATTATAACCCCATTGAAAAAATAATTTACAGATTAAATGTCTAGTCCAAATAGTTACGCATTAAAGAAGTTGGGTACTTCAGAATGCATTAATTTCTCTTTGGCGGTCAGAAAAGAAGTAATTCAGTTAAATGCACGCACCAACTTAGCTTAGTTGTAACGTAAAAACCAAGAAAAGAAAAGGTGTTTTGGGACGGAGAAAGTACTATTAGTAAGATTGTTTTTTAAATTTATTAGTCAAAAAGAAATTCAAAATATTGATAAAATACACTTTCCAAATAAGTCAATTTGAAAGATTTGGTCACACACTTTCCAATTAGTTGGACAAGGCTGGATACAAGTTCTAGCAGGCAGATATCATGAAAATAGATTTAGTTAATTAGTTATACTCCCATATCCATACCATGCCCCCGTGTATGACGTGCGGTGTGTCAGTTGTTTCAGCTAAGCTGTATTATCAATTTAAGCAGCTTTACTTTGTGTTAGTTAAGCATCTTAATTAATTATTTTCTTCAAGGAGCAAGTTAGATGAAGGTTAATTAATCATTCGTCGAGTGACTGATGTTTCCTTTTTAAATGTCTTAATCATAATAATAAAAATCTCTTATAAAACTTAAAAAATAAAATTATAAGTGACCCCAAAAAATCAATTCTTCCAGTTTATAGCACATGGTATCTTAAAAAGCTTGCAAAAAAGAAGCAAAGCAATGTACAGAAGGTCCACGAATATGGTTGCTCCTCCTGATCTTAATCCGTCTCTTATGGTTCATAGACACAAGTTGGTTAGCTTGCCGCCAAATTGTAAATGAAGCTGCAAGACAAGTGGATGTATTGTTGTTGGCTATATATTATTTTATTAAGAATAAAAGAGGAGTTAATATCATTAAAAAATGGACTTTTCTTTGTATTAATAAAATTAGTCAAATTTAAATTTTTATTTTCAAAAATCACTTAATTACATTTATCATTAAAAAATTAACATGATAAATAAATTATTTTTCAAGCCAGATAAACATGAACTCCATATTAAAGAATCTACTATTACTTATTATTTTTAAATTCACCCACAGCTACATCTTGAAGATTCATTTAATCCACCCCACATTAAAACCAAGTCTTTGCTACCACCAACACAATTATAACATTTCATACTTCCTGCAAAGAATTTGAGAGCATATGAAATCATGTATATTGAATTAGGAAAAGTAAATTTAATTATTTGTGATCTGTTAAGAAGTTTTCGTTATATTTTAATATCCTTTATTTGTTCATGATATTTATGTGTTACTGAGTATATCTATCAATGGGCCGGTTCATGTCGAGCAGTTTAAAAAAAAAAAATTGACCCAGACCGGTCCCGATTGGTCAATTTCAAGCCGAACTCAAATAGGTCAATCCAACCTGGACTGATTTGCTTAATATAGACCAATTCGACTCATATGAACAGTATTTGGTCCAACACACTATTAACAGTAACCGCTTAGAAAGAAATTAAAAGTGTTTAATTCATACAAATATATACTTATATAGTTTAAAATTAGTACGAGTATACAAGAGTTATTAATAATATTTACATATATACTAACGATGTATATTAAATATACTAACAATATATATTATATACTAAATATACTAAAGATATATTAAACATATTAAAATATATACTAACGATATATACAAAATATACTAGATATATATATTATATAATAAAATTA
>JBDJHY010183042.1:0-12040 GCA_039654485.1 Withania somnifera
CCACATTATTTAGAGATACAATGGCTTTGTTAGGAAGTGCGACTACTATCATAGGATGGGGTCGATTTCAAGATGGCATGAGATGCCTCTAAATAATATTCTTTAAATTGAAATGTTTGATGTATGGGGTATTGACTTTATGGTACCCTTTACCCCGTCTCATGGTAACATGTATATTCTCCTAGCAGTGGATTATATGTCAAAGTGGGTAGAAACAACAACATTACCTACTAATGATGCGAGAGTAGTACTGAAGTTTGTGAAAAAGTAGATTTTCACACGATTTGTTACACCACGAACTATTATTAGTGATAGGGGGTCGCATTTCTGCAATTCTTAGTTCAAATCTCTACTGGGTAAGTACGGAGTGACATACATGGTAGCCACTGTCTATCACCTCCAAACTAGCATCCAAGTGGAGGTGTCCAATGGAGAGATCAAGAAAATTCTCCATAAGACTGTGAATGCGCAAAGGAAAGATTGGGATGAAAAGCTTGATGATGCCCTTTGGGCTTATAGAACTGCGTACAAAACTCCCATTGGTACTTCACGATACCAGTTAATTTTTAGGAAAGGCTTGTCACATGCCCGTAGAGATGGAACATAAAGCATATTGGGCAATAAAGAGGTTTAACTTATACTTCAAGGCATCCAAGGAGAGAATAATGTTACAACTGCATGAGCTTGAGGAGTTCAGAATTAATGCTTATGGGAATGCAAAATTGAACAAAGAGAAAAAACAAAAGATGGCATGACATGCATCTGATGGAGAGGAAGTTTGAACCCGGACAACAAGTGTTTCTCTTCAATTTGAGGTTGAGACTATTTTCGGGTAAGCTACACTCCAAATGGATGGGGCCATTCACTTTGATGAGTATGACTTGGAACTCAAGGATTACGAGTCTAACTAAATATTTTGGTCAACAGATAGAGAGCCAAGCATTGTTGGCCCAAAGTTGGCCACGAAGGGAGATCCATCAACATGGTGGATGCTTGACTTGAGTTGGGTCATGCCATGACGCTAAATAAGGATTTATTCGGGAGGCAACCCATAAAGTGTATTATAATACCCTTTTAGTGTATTTTAACATTTATGTGTTGATTTTTGGGTAAACGAAGGCATAAGGGTAAGTTCCATGGAAAAAATGATGAGATAAACTAAGTGTGGATCGATCACGGTGGCTATTATGTCATGATACATATTGTGATCGACCATTGTATAAACAAAGTTGGATTACGATACATATCACAACTTGATGTGTATCATGATGCAACACTGGATAGATGAAAGTTACATCATGATACATATCATGACGTGATGCATATCATGATGTAACACTGTTTAGTGAAAACCTCCATCACAATTCAGATCACGTCGTGATGGAGGTTAATTTTTTTTGGAAAATGGACTTTGCCCACAGGGTCAACCTGACCCCCTGGGGCTATTTAAATTACAACAAAACCCTCATTTTCTCTTATTCATTCATGCCATTCAAGACTCTTCCCCTCTAAAGAATATTATCTCTTTCTCTTCTCTCTCACAAAAACTCCATTAATCTTCAAAGTTCTTCATATCAAGTATCAACCCTTTTACTTAATATCTCTTGGATTTTGGTGATATGGGTAAGTTGATGAACCATCATTTTAGTTGTCATTGGTGATGTTAAATATGAACTTTTGGTTATGTTTTGCTTTAAACTCAGTTTTGGGGTGTGGGGAAGTTATTAAGGGTACATATTTTTGTGATTTGGGAATGATATTTCTTGTTATATATGTGGGTTGATAATGGTGTGAAGTATGGGGCTCCCTGGCTCGTTTGTACATAGTTTGTGTTTGTATTTAGTTTGTTCAGTTTTAGGAGTAGTAATTTTGAATTTTAACACCCTTTGAACATATCATGCATATACTTGTCAATGTTATGAAGTGTGGGGTGGCTCACACCACCCTAATTTTTAAGCCATTTAATGCATATATCACCTCTCATGTATATATAGTTTGGGTGATAGTGGAAATAATGCGAGGTTGTGTGGCTAGTGTTAACACGTGTGAAATAGTCATGTGTAAATGATGAAGAATGAGATGCCTAGTGAGTATGTGTATACATAAGCTTATATGTAGGGTGGTTTTCACCACCCCTTTAGATTATCCTATGCATTTTGTTTGGCTATGTTGATTTGTGTTGCTCTTTTGACAAGGAAATGCCTCTTAAATCATCTAAACAAGTCACCGCTTGCAAGGTAGCTATGGTGGTTCAAGTTCAGTCCGCTCGAGTACGAAAAGAGAAAGATACACCTATTTTGAGGAGCCACCCCATGTGTCACCCCCAAGGTGAGGCACTGCAGATTTAGTATTGCATCGGTGACAAACTCTAGTAAAAATTGGTACAAGAACTCGTGTACTAGGCATCTCCCAGTGGAGAAGATTGACAAAGCAAGCCTAGCTACTGAGTTCCCTCACATCTTAATCTGCATATAATAGTTGGGTCTTGAGTTTATATTTGATGACTAGGGTGAATACAACGTTGACTTGGTCAGAGAATTTTATGCCAACTGGAAACTGAGGAGAGTGATGAAGTCAAAGTGCAGAGGCACATAATTTTTGTTGACTGATGTGTGAATATATTGTTGAATACCAATGATAATAGTGACATGGCACCTCTTTGCGACTTGTGGAAGCATCCACCATACTAACACATCTGTCATACTCTCTGTGGCATAAAACTCACAAGCAAGATAATATAAAAGTGCAAACGGGCGTTTTCACACTAACCTCCCATTCTCACACTTCAACAAGAAAGCCCGCTGTTGGTTGAAGATTATCAACCATTGTCTGATGCCTATCAATTACTACACCATAGTCATACGCAACGGGGTGTGCCTTGTGTAGCTTTGATGACGGGTATGTAGATCAATATTGGTGGGGTGATTAGAGATACAATGTAAAGGGAAAGATACCATCGTAGGTGGAGGTATAGTTTTGGTAGCATGATGACTAGGTTTCTGAGAAGTCAAAGTGTGAAGGAAGATCCCGCAGACTATATCTGTCCTCAGAGTGCAAAAACTGTTAATGTATTAAAAAGCAAGGGGGTGGTTGAAGGGGATGGAGTCTCGAAATTTAGGCAGCAAGAGAGAAATTCTATGTATGAACTCTATTTTGGCTTCATGTATGGAGCTGAGATATTGCAGCTGCGAATTGGTGGTAGGCTTAATTATGAGGAGGAAATTAATACCTTGCACTACGAATATCTAATAAATCTCATTCCGAGACCATGTGTAAGATTGGGCTTAGTTTTTTAGATCCCACTAATGATGATGTACCCACTAAAAATGAGTATGTACGTGATGACTCTGATGCTGAAGAGGATACGGATAATGAAGATGTTGTGGTAGGACGAGATGTGGATGACCTTGCTGAGGAGGAAAATGACTTTCGAATGTCAGACCTTAATGATCAAGAGGAATGACAAGAGAGTTCTTTCTAGACTCATTTATTATGATTTGTGCATTGGGATAGTGTTTGATTCTAAGTATAGGTTAAGGCTATAATTCTCCTTGGTATTTTGTTGGTTATGTTATGTTGGTAATAATTTGTTAAGTTTTTATGTATGAATTTTATTTGTTTTTTTATATTTTTGGGGTTCCTTAGTTTTTCTTGCAGGTTTTTTTTAAGGACGGTCCCCTTAATTCGGAGGTTTTCCCTATAATCATAGAGTATAGATGTTTCCCGACGATGGATAGATAATGACCGTCTTGAGGGAAAGTTAGTCATAGAGGATTAAAGTTAGTGGAACCCTGTAATGGTTGGAAACACTAACTACACTTGGTATTGTGTTGGACTTTGGGAACTCAAACACCTTTGAACCAAACGAATTTGAGCATAATGAGTAGGATACTTGGATAGAGATCTAGACAATATAAAATTTGACACAATTGAAAATTAGGCTTAATAATAGGAAACCATTCAATTTGTGCATGATTGTACATCTATTGTTATGTAACATTAGTCAAACCAATGTCCCATGTGAGGTGAGGTTGTCTTTCATGTTCCATGTGTACATTTTAGTTTACAACTTGCCTGTAATGTTGTTGAAGCGAAATGAAAGCATTGCTCGTACAAGAAGATGATATAGGCACTCTTTGTTGTGTTCTATACATTTTAGCCTGCTCAGGTATTGTATCATTAATCAGCCCCATCGAGCCTATTACCTATCCTTTGATATTCGAAATTTTCCTCTAATCCTTTTTGTTGAATCCATAGTTTTTGACCCTACTTCCTTGAGCACTATAACACAGACTGTGGGTCGAATTACTAGATCCATATAAAGAAATGTTGAGCGGAAAGGTGACCAATGAGAGTAGCATGGTAAGGAGGCCCTCTTAGATAGAATGTGATATATCAAGAAAACAAAGAAAAAGAGGAAGCATTGTAAATAAAAAATGCAATATAAAAAAATAACAAAGAAAAAAAAAAGAAAAAAAAATGTGAGAAAAACATTCTTGATGAGATGAGATAGTTAGTCAGAAAGAATTGAACAGGGGGCTATAAGAAGGATAAAATAAGAAGATAATGGGTGTGAAAGTATAGAAAGATGCAAAGTTCTTAGGGAAGAGAAAGTCACTATGA
The DNA here is from genome assembly GCA_039654485.1 of Withania somnifera. Lineage (NCBI taxonomy): Eukaryota > Viridiplantae > Streptophyta > Magnoliopsida > Solanales > Solanaceae > Withania > Withania somnifera. The sequence goes on from JBDJHY010183042.1 coordinate 4,624, forward strand.
AATAGTTCACTTACCCGTCCCTTAACAAACATTACAACCTGTTAAAGTCCTACTTAATTCTAGGCGAGCTTGCTTAATTGGTAGAGATGTACATAGTAGGCAAATTTATGGTACTTAGGTGCATGCATGTGAATTTTATTCTTGTGAGTGTAAGATGTTTCTTTGACGCTAAAGTCCTTAAAATATACTCAATTTTGTGAATTGTTGTTGTGGACTATGCTTTTCTTTGAGGGCACAATTGAGGAGACATGGATGGTACATAATGTATTGGTTGCATCAGGGTTTCAAGTTGACCGATAATTCCAAATTGTGTTAAGTCATGTTGTAGTGTGTATTCTTGGTCTATGGGTTCTATTTCATTGCTACTGCGGATATTGATTTGAAATGGTGAAATTTTAATTAAATTATGTGGCATGATCCGGTGCAAGATGGTGAATTCAATCATTGACATTAAGGCTTCTTTTGTAATTGTGTAAGAGATTGTTCGAGGACGGACAAAAGCTTAAGTGTGGGATGATGATCTTAGGCGTATTTATATGCCTTAATTCCATTAAAGTCCCATAATTTGGCCTAGTTTTGATGGAAATTACGTGTTTCATAGTGTTTATTGATTTCTATTTGTCACTTTCACTAAACCACATGATTAGCGTATTTTAGGGGATATTTGGAGCCTACATGGATGAAAATCAAGGAAAGGGGAAGATAGAATGACTAGAGATTGTGTGAGAAAGATATTATGGGAAACAAGCTAATCTTGATTGGGATCACTACGTAATAAGGATGCTATCACGATTGGGATCAGTCATAATCCCCTATTAATTTTGCTTGAAAACTGCCTTCTTTTAGTTAAAGTTGGGGGCAAAATGGTAATTCTATGTTGTGACTATATAACCATTTTAAGGGAATTTGAAAGCATTTTTTAGTTTTGGAAATTACTTTGGAGAAGGAAATAAGTGGAGAAGTCAACAGAGCAAACTAGGGTTACATTTTATTGTTTATTATTGTAATCGTATGTTAAACAAGACTATTGGTAGAATTATCATAAGTTTTGTGGCTAAAACCCTTGTTCTGAGGTTGCGACTGAATACATTATTGCTAATGCTAGTTTTATATAGACAATTTGTGTCTTCTCATGTCAATTGTTCTTACGCTACTTCTTGAATCTATTTTATTGATTGGACACCATGAGAATACATCTAGAACTCTGAACAACACCGTGTAGATCCACTATGCAGGATTTATCACTTTACTATCATGGTAGATTGGGTGAAATAATGTTTCATTCTTCTTCCCCATAACAACACCCATAGACACTCCACTATCATCACACATAACCTTAAAAGGTAGTGACCAGTAAGGATCCACAATCATAGGAGAAGACATCAACTTTTATTAATGGCACTTAAATGCCTTGATGCAAGTATCATCAAATACAAATTTAACCTCCTTCTCCAAAAGCCTGCACATTGGATGCACAATTTCGGAGAAATCCTTGATAAATCTCCAATAAAATCTAGTGTGCCCTAAAAAGGTTTAAATACCCTTTACTGATACTAGAGGAGGCAATCTAGAAATAATTTCAATCTTGGCTCTATCTATTTCTATCCACTTTATAGAAATCTTGTGCCTGGGCACAATACCTTCATGCACTATGATTTGGCACTTCTCTCAATTCAATGTCAAAATTCTCATATTTCTCAAGCACTCTATCCATATTAGTTATACAATCATCAAAGGAGTCCCCAACTATAGAAAAATCATCTATGAATACCTTGATCACATCCTCCACCATATCGCTAAATATAGCCATCATACATCCAAAAAGAATAAGTGCTATAGGGACAAGTAAAGGTTGTCTTATCCTAATCCGATGGTGCAATAGTTATCTATTTGTAACCCGAGTATCTGACTATGAAGAAATACCATCCACTCTCGACCAGTCTGTCTAACATCTAATCCATGAATGGCAAAGGAAAGTGATCCGTATAGGTCTATGCCTTTAGTTTCCTGTAGTCCATAAAACCCACGATCCAGTCATATGTCTCATGAAATCAATTCTTTCTTTTGATTAGGGACAATCGAGATCCCTTTCTTTGGCACACATTACACTGGGATACCCATTGACTTTCATTGATGGGTTAGAATATCCCAACATCTAGACACTTGATAATTTACTTTTTAACCAACTCTTGAATAGGTGGGTTAAGCCACATTTGGTGCTCCACACTTTGTATAACATTTTGTTCCAACCATATTTTATGTGTACAAATATTGGAAGAGATCCTAATGATGTCAACTATGGATGAAGCAATGTCCCTATGAAATCTCCTTAAAATAAAAGTATGAGACTCAACTTGTGGCTCTAATAAATTGGCTAAATGATTATTAGAAATTTATTTTTGGTTCCAAGGAATACATAGCTAAGATGAGCAGGGAGAGCCTTTAACTCCAGAACAGGAGGCTCCTCCATAGATGGCTTTGCAGGAGGAACCACCCTATTTTCAAGTCCAAGCCTAATTTATTTGGAGCATAATAGAATGACCCCAGGGCTTTTAAAGCTTTCTCCACCTCACTGAAGTCAGCAAATAAAGCTGGCTCTAGGTTTTTCATCACTACAGCTAGAGTATCTGTCATGAGCATCTCTTCTGAAAGAGCTACATCAACAATTTCTATCTCATCAATTAGATTTATAACAGACACCAACCTCAACTTACTAAACTGCTTCATCATATTCATAACATTCAAAGTGAACTCTGGGTCATTCAACCTGAATTTAAGCTCACCCCGATCCATATCTACCACTACTCTCCTTTAGCAAGGAATGGTTGCTAAAATATGACGGAAACCTCAAAGCCAATTTTGCAATAGAAAATAACGAAGTCAATTGGAAATATGAAAGATTAAACCTTTACAAGGACATTGTACAAAATCTCAATAGGCTTTTGACAGTGCGATCAACCATGAGTAACCATAGATGTGGGTCTGGGGGAACCCAAGCCTAACTGGTTATATATTGCAAGTGGTATCAAGTTGGTTCTAGAACCAAGATCACAAAGCCTTAGAAAATCAGGACACTCAAATGGTGTATGGTATAGTGAAGGCACTAGGGTCTAATTTCTTCTGCACCAATGAACATGAAGCAATAGCACCACAATGGTGCAACTTATCCTCTGGTTCGAACGTCACACTCCACTTCTTGGTGATAGATCTTTCATGAAATTAGCATAACACGACATCCTCTCTATTCCTCTACCAAAGGAATGTTAATGGAAAACTTCTTCAGTATATTCAAGAATTTGTGTAATTTTCCATTTTTTTCTTTCTTCATAAGGAATTATGGGAAGGGATGAGGAGGAGGCATAAGCATGATTTTATTTGTAGCCTCCTTTTCTTCCCCTTTTTCTCTTCATCCCCATGATCGACAAGAACATTGTCTGATATTTCACTCTTTTCTGTTGCCTTCTTTATCACCAAAATCTCACATACAATGTCTTCACCATCTAACACAACCTCAACACTATCACGGACATAAAAAATAATTGGCCTTGCTGGATATGCTAGCATTTTACCGCTCCTTGTAGTGATGGCTAAGACATGGCCATCACTACTTAGATTGGTAGCAGTGTCACTCCGTAATTCACCTCGCTGCATTTGAATATGAGTGGAAAAGAGTTGGCTAAATTGGGTCTCCAAATGTTTAATCTTAGTTGAGTGAATCAATGAACTTCCTCACATTTGAAAGGTATTTCTTGATCTCACTGATCCCATTCTCAGAGGATTCAAACTTCTTTGAAAGCCTCTCAATTATTTCTTCCATTCTGTAAGAACTTATAGTTTCTCTATCTCTGTTCTTTGGAGGCACATACAACCCCCTCTCTTGCCGGTTATCATCATTCCGATAAGTATCTCACTGATAATCATGTTTCTTCTGCCAATTATCTTTGTCGCGATAGTTCCAACTTTGATTACTAGTTTCCTAGTAACCCCCACTTATTTCACATACTTTGCCTCTTCTTTAGTATCAAAATAATAATCATCATCAGACGAAGCTTTACCCTTTGACCCCACAGTATTGACATTACCTGACATTATCTTCATCGTTAAGTCAATCTGTGTCCGCATATGTACCATCTCTATATCTCTCTCATCTTATCTCTTTTACTGCTTAGCTGCCATGACTCCCTAGTATGCCAAGAACTATTTGTCTTTGTAGCTTCATCCAACCTTTTAGTGATAACATCATAATTACGTTCCATGAATAACCACCTATAATAGAGTCATCCATAGTCTTGGTAGATGAACTCAGTGCCTTGTAAATGGTTTCCTTAAGATAATCATCTTACAACCTATGGTTAGGGAACTGCTTCAACTTTTTCTTAAAATGCATCCATGCTTCATGTAGTGCCTCTCCTATATTCTACCTAAAACTGTTGATCTCATCCCTAAGTGCCAGCATCTTAGATGGTGGAAAGAATCGTTATAGGAATGCACCTTCTAATTTAGCCAATGTTATAATCGAGTCTTCTAGGAGCTCATCCAACCATATGATTACTTTGTTCAACAGTGAAAGGGGAAACAACCTATGGTGGATGGAATTTTTAATAAACCCAAGTATTTTGAAAGATTGACAAATTCCCCAAAATTTAGTCAAATGCAAATTGGGATCCTCCCTAGCTGTCCTCTTAAACAATACCTTTAAGTTCAGCAGGTGGATCATAGTGCTTGATATGCTGAACTTAGTACTTAGAGCGAGTGGTGGGAGAATAATGGCTCTAGATCCTTGAACCTATCACCAAAATTCTCTTCAACATTATTTAGTGGGTTTGGTTTCAACTAATCATATCATTCTTGATCAGCTACTACAAGTATGGCAACTTCATCTACTGCTGCTCTTTGTGCAACAGCTGCAACCTCTTCAGATATTTGAGCCAAACGTCTGCAGGTGCGGTCGACTTTTGTATTAAGAGGTAGCAATAGATCATCCAAAATTTAGGTAGAGGGAATAAATACCTGTGAGCATGTTGAACAACAAAAACAACAAAGAAAAGTAAAATTTGAGAAATACTACTATAATGCAAATGAAATACTAATAGACTACTTCAATCCGTATTCCCTAGAAACAAAGCCAAAATTTTTTATCACCTAAAATTACACCTTAATTAAGAAGCATAAAGAGGACATTGTCAAATATAGAGCCCAACAAGGGTGGTATCAATCCGACAGGGAATGCAATAAAATATCGTCTACTAGCACATTATCTTATTATAGTATGTATTTATGAAGTAATTTGATATAGAAAGTAAATTTGGGGTTTTCATTTTAAGAATTATTGTTCAATGGTAACAGGAGAGTGAGTTCTTTAAGTTGTGAATCAATTTTAAGAAGGCATTAGGATTGTGTTCCCTATAACTTTATAACTCCATATGTGTTAGTACTAGTGATCTATTCTTGTGCTATGCATAAAAAATCCATACGTTAATTTCACCCTAGTGCCACCAGACCATAATAAGTTGACTCTACATTAGTATCTTACTGGTCTCATAGTACGCTCCATACTAACCCCCAATTATTGATCTCGGATATAACCATCTCCGCTATATCTCAAGTTAAAAGAAAGTAAATAATACGACAAGTTCTTCATGTTGGCCACCACAATAAATCATTCAAAATGGTGAACCTTACAATACATGCATAAACACCATTCAAGAATCACTTTTGTACCAAACCCTACTTTGTTATTCAGTCATGGTTCCCACAACCCTAGTTGTGGTGTTTAGCTGTGCATTTTTATGTAATAGCCATGAATAATAATTATAGAATTCATAGCAATCACACTTACGACAGTAAACTGGTGAATCTTGAAGATGAAGATGAGTTATGATCTCAAAATTCACAAAGTAAAGATGAACAAAGTGAAGTCTTGAATTATATGCTCAAAACCATAAGAGAATATGTTCAAAACAATGGTATAAGTGGGTAACCTAAAATAAAAAACCTACTTAATGTATTTATAGCCAACAATATATTAATCCTACAAAAACTGGGAAAATAAATTTGGCGTCCCAACTTATGGACCAAGGGTTACAACTTACGGTCCATGGTCTACTTCCCCAATGGCTCATGGACTACACTGGATTTTCAAGCTTTAGGACCTATCTCACGGTTTGACAGCACGATCCTTAGAATGTACCCTACGGTCCGTGATATTGAGTTGTCCTCTACCCTTCAGAATTGCACCTTTTTAGCTTTCACTACACGGACCAACAGTACAGTCCCTGATATGTACTTCACAGACCCGTACCACAATGATATCATGAACTCTCATTTTTCTGATCTTCACTTCATAATCCCACAACATGATTCATTATGTCGAACTCATGGGCCATGATTCTCACCTGTGTTTTAGACCTTCAAGATTACTTCTTTCAGGATTCCAAGCTACGACTAATAGTACACCCCATGGATGGAATCCCACAACCCTTACTATGAATTGTGGTGTCACTTTTTTAGCCATAACTGTACAAAAGTATTCCAACTGGTCTCTAAATATTATTTTTCTATAACATAAATACCAAAACCACATCATATGAAAATAAACATACTCAAGAATAGTAAAATATCCATAGTTTTAAGCATTGAAAGTGTCGTAAATTAGCGACACATCTAAGTCAAATGATACCCATAAAGCTATGAAAATAGCCGGGGTCAAAATTCAAGTGAAAACGGGCTTATGGCCCTACGGAGCCAAAACTTTTGAACAAAGGGCATCAAAATGTTCACACATCATAGGGAACTCGTACCCAAAATGAGATGCTTATACGAACCAAAATAAAGTTAGAATCGGTGATTTAAAATGGAAAATTTTGGGAAAATTATGAAATTTAAATAATTTAAAATGGAAACTTACCAATTATTGATGGATAATCAAAGAAACTAAGTTTCTAACGTCATCGACTAACACATACAAAGACCCAGGAATTTTCATAGAGGTTTAAAAGTGTTTGGAAAGGGAAAAATATGAACAAATAAGTTGGAAAGCAAAATTTTAGGTATTTATACCTGTTGATTAGGTACTCTACATGATCACAAAGGTCTAGCTCGAAATCGCGAGCCATAGGGAAACAGAATATTGTAATCGCGAAAGGAAGACTGGAGTAGGGACATGATAATTTGAACTTCACACACGATATAAGAAAATACCCTTCATCAAGATGGAGGGAAAAATGTCTTGATCATATAGAGAGATGGGCATGCACCAGCAACAGCCGAAGACAACAAAACTAAGCTAAATACCAAACCCCAAAATGAGTCTTAGAATGTATTCGAAACCCAATGACAACTAAATATGCTACCTACATAGAAATGACATTCCGGGCTTAACGACACAGATGAAATTTCAATCTGAGGTCCCTTTGAA
>JBDJHY010183051.1:0-12040 GCA_039654485.1 Withania somnifera
GGGTTTTGGGAACTTGTATTACATCTTATTGTTTTTCCGCATATACTGTAGTAGTCCTCCACTTCGGCTACGGACTATAGGGTTTGGTTCTCCTACTGGGTGGATAGTAGGTGCCATCATGACTCCGAGAAGTTTGGTCGTGACAACTTACAGTAATATTACTCAACTTAGGTGGTATAATTAACACTTAAATAACATAAATTGTACCCAAACTGCTGAAGGGTCAATATTATGATGAGTGTCAATGACCATGCCTAGTTGCAATCGGGTCTAAATACGAAATGAGACAACCTCTAGTCCATGATCGCAACCAAGGCTGGTAATAACTCAATACAGGGATTTAACTCATTATTAAGCCTTTTTGTTATCTAAGTTGGTTAATCAACTAAAGAGTTACTCATTTTAGGCTTACTATACTAAAAATAAGCTCATATACAATATCACAATAAATCATGTAGGCCCTACTAAGGCACAATTCTACAGCAAGCATAACAAACCAAGTTGAATATTTGTGACTCGTGAATATTTCCCATAAAACCCACCATCTATTTCCAAGAGTCGTGGAAAGACCACTCAGGGTCATAGGGTAAATAATCGCAAATACAACAACCATACATAGCCAAGAAGCAAACTAAAAGAGAGGACATAATCATGGGTGCCAACCTTGAAATCCCAACCCAAGGATGTCTATTTATAATAATTATCTCCCATATAAGCCAGTATAAGATCGTGAACATATCCTCGTCTGCTGAAGCACTCTCAAATACAGTGTCAAAGATACCCAAACTGCTCTAAAATATCCAAAATCAAGAAAATGAACTCCAACAATCATGCAACTAACAAAAGTATAACCTAGACGTTAATACAAGTCCAATGATACCCATAAAGCTATAGAAATAACCAGGATCAACAAATGGGTCAAAATGGGCCTATGGGCCCTTAAATCAAAAAGCCCTAAAAATGCTATCAAAATATTCTCCACATCGTAGAGAATTTATACCCAAAGTTTGGAGCTAAACCAAGTGAGAATGAATCATGAAATCATCAAATAAAGTGAAGACATGAGCATAGAAACTTTGGGAATTTAAGGAAGAAATCAATGAATTAAGGATGGAAACTTACCAAATAATGATGAAAAATGATTATAAATCTTCCCTAATACATTCCAAGCCTAAAAGAAAAGACTTAAAAGCTTCATGTTCATCAATAGAGAGTATTAGTGAATAATAAGAAGAAGAATATGGGAATTTTGAATGAATCTTGGAAAATTAAGAGTGAAAAACTATTACTAATAAATGGGTATTTGGAGAAATTTAGTTTTCCACCTCATAACATATGAAAATACCCAAGAATTTCAATTGGGGTTTTGAGAGTGTTTGGTTTCAAAAAAGATGAAAAAATGAGACAAATTTTGAAACTCGACATTTTAATGCCAGTTGTAGATACTGATTTATCAAGTAAATGGCCGATAAATCGGTCGCTGATAATTCGGTAAAATTATAAATAAATCGATCAAAATGCTTATTTATCGATCAAACTAGATGACAACAATTTTAGATTTTTCAAATGGGGCTCAGGGCCCAAACAGAGTCCGATACATATGAACTACATATGAAAATTGCATGAAAACTATATTCCGGACCCAACAGAGAAGACTACCTTTGGATCCCAGGTTATTTTGATGAAATATTGACCAAATTCAATATTTTTCCAAAAAACCAACTTCCTAACAAAAATCTCAAAATGACCCGAATGGTCCAAAGCCCGAACGAACAACTCACCTAGCGCAAACTCTACATTTCGGAGTTGATGGAACAGTCGTATTTTAAATCCAAAGCTATGATCAAAATATGACCACTCAAGCTCCAAAACGGTGAGATAAAGCACATAAAACACATAAAGTCGTATAAACTGAAAGCTAAAGCTTCTGAACTCAAACCAACAGCTCATCTAGATAAAAATCCACATTCTGGAGCTAATAAAATTATTGGAATTAAATTCCCGAGATCTTTTTAACATAATATTTACTAAAGTCAACAACTTTAATGCTAAAGGCTCTAAAATAAGTAAATGAGCATAACAACCAAACAAACGACCCAGGAAATGAACCACTATATCGATCACTACAAAAAAAGAATAGAGGGCGAGAAAATATAAAATCAGGAAAATGACCTTAAGGTTGCTTACCATTAACAGTGTTGAGTGTGCCATATTTATAATGAAGATGCTACAAAGCATTTATGAATAATTTCCCTTCTTTGATGTTCTTCTTCATATGATGGAGTCAAAATTTAAAACTCCCTAATTTGTGCTTTACATGTTTTCAGATCATGTCTCTAGGCAGATCTAGTAGACAGACCAAGGATGGACCCCATGCTAATAACCAAGATCAGCCTCCTTAGTAGCCTTCTTCTTTAGTTGCTCCAGTTGTTCAGCCTCATGAAAAAAATATCAGTAATATTGAGTTCTAAATGTAATTTATCTTCTATATAAAGCTTACAACCTCAGTGAACCAGCTAGGTACATCCCCTGCATCCCTAGTTGGAGGTTCAGGTAATTCCAGAGTTGAAGACTTTGTGAGGATGAATCCTCTTGAGTTCACCATGTTTAAGGTTGAGGAAGATGCTCAAGCCTTTATTGATAAGAGTAAAAATATCCTAGATGTGATATAAGTTTTACCAATTGAGAGTGTAGAGTTAGCATCCTACCAGCTAAAGGATGGTACTCACCATTGGTTCACTTAGTGGAAGGTTTGTAGGAAAGGTATGCATCTCTGGTGTCACAACCCAAAATTCGATCATGATGGCACTTGTCCTAACCTACCCCGATAAGTAAGTCTATAAAAAAAGTTTAGGGTTATTATATAAATTAATGAGTTAGTAAGAAGAGGATAATGTACAACATAAAAATGCAACTAATAAATTACCTAAAACCTAGAGTCACCATGTACAAGAAATTAAATAAAATGATAAAAGTTAGATACAACAAAATGGTATCAAATGTCTCTAATTATCAACAAAAAATAAAATAAATACATAGATAGGAAAAGTCCATTGTGCCTTTTTGGGTACAAGCAACCTCTGGATCTTTCAAATATCGGCCTTAGACTCAGATGCGAGGAAGTCAAACCAGGCTACCCAAGGATGAGAACCTACATAAGTGTAGAATAGCAAAGGGGTGAGTTCCAAATTAAAATAAAGAATACTCATCAAGTATCTTTGGTTGGCTCTAAAAGAAAGCAGTGACGAGAACTACCCTGACTCCCCGACCTAAATCCTCCTATAAAACTAAGCTGACACAAATATCATAATCCAGCAGTTTGTATTGATAGATATAGGGTGTAGGGGATAACAACAATAAAGCTTACTACTCAGCAAAAACCAATAGTGATGTTCTAAAATCAGTTAATCAAAGTATCAACTCAAATTCCCATGGACTATCATCATAATAAAGTATCAATAATGCCTTGTCAGTCATCTAAATAAATAAGTAGAAAATTACTAAGATAACCAAAACCAACAGAATAACAAGAACTAAGATTTCACCCTCGACCTATCCCAAGTATAGGCCTCCTTACTCGAGTCAACTTATAACTCGAGGTAAATCCCACTAGTCATACTCGTGGAAGGAGTCCATCATCACTCATATCAGTCCCCAATGCCATGCCTCAAAATTAAAGATGCAACTAGCACCTGATGCTAAAAACTCATCTTGAGAGGCTGAAAACAAGCATGTATATCTTGGCTTAAATATAAGTCTTTGGCCGACAAGGCCCCTATCGATATCTCTATAAGGAAAACAACTAAACCCAACAGTTTATATACCATAATAAACAAGTAGAACACAAATCCTATTTGGGCCATTAAGGCTACTATGATATCTAGGAAATCATAGATGATATATAGTCTATCAAAGCTACCATGATCTCTATAAGAAATTAAAATTAAGAAAATAAAATAATATAGGAAAATAAGCCACTAAAATATTAGAAGATAAAAAAAGGCCCAACTGGCCAATAAGTTACAACTAAATAATATACATGGCTAAAAATAGCCACAAATGAATCTATACAACCAACAGACTAGTCTACAAGCATCTAAGAATTTACTTAGTCGAATAAGGGCCAATCTATACAAAATATATAAACAGCAAAATGGGAGAACCTTCGAGACCCTAGCAGTTCCTAAAAGAAAAGGAGTCAACCAATCTACTGAAACTTAGTTGTATTATTCGGTGGGCCTGACTAGCCGTTGGTCAGAACCTGCAGGCATGCATGCAGCGCCCCAAGGGGATGTCAATACAGAGTAGTGTATCGACTATGTAAGGTAGACTAAAAAACCAAAATCAAAACTGAAGTGCAAGAACTGAATGAAAAGTACAGGGGTATAATAAAGTGTAACACCTACTTCCCTATAGCAAGTCAATATATAAATGCATAGCCGAAAATAACCTGATTAGGCCCTCATAATATTGACAGGTAAAAACTGTACACCATCATTATAGGCTCTATCAAACAATTGCCAAATACCCTTAATGACCCTGCTTAACTACCCCAAAATTATTCTAAACTAGATGGACTGAGTATGTAAACATCATGAATCAATATCTCTCATAGACTCTGTGGTACAATATCATCATTGCTCCTTAGTTACAACCTGTTTATCCCATAAGTATGGTCTTCTTAGACTGTAGGCTCGGTCTGCCTGTCCCGTAGGCTTGGTCTACTAACCTATCAATTTAGCATTCCCGGCATATAGTATAGGTATATCAATCAATGTTGTAATACAATTTCTGCTCATAAGTACAACCTACATATCTTGTAGCTATGGTCTTCCCGGCCCTGTAGTATCAATATATCAATTAGTTTGTAGAATCCAAAGCCCTATAATGTTTGTACCTATATAGGACAAAACAAGCTCATAGGCAGCATGCAGGTGATAAAATATCACAATAACAACATATTATCATAGACAACCATAAAAAGAACATAATGTGATCTCTTAGGATGCTAATTAGGAATACAGTGTTACCGATAGGCACTATATCATTCTCTAGTAACTAACTTAACAATACAAGCTTATGAGTTAAATAATGATAATACACATGCCATATCAACCTTGGGCCTTTACGGTTATGCCAAAAAAGCAAAAACAGAGCCTTAACACACCTTTTAAATATGCCTCAAAGGTGCTATTATGAAGTTCAACCAAAAAATCTTACAACAACAAATTTAAGGATTAACAAGGCTGAAAATTGAGCCATAACCAAATGATAAGGTGTTAGGGTCATCATTACCGCTAAGTCACTTTAATTCAGCAACCATATCATTATCTCAACTAAAACAAAAGCTAGCAACTACAACAAGAAGCTATCAATATCTCAGTGGCGAGCTCTAGAGGCAATATAATAAGGCATACTTCATGCCATTTATTCCAGCAACTATCTTATATAACTCCAAAAGGAGAATACCAATCCCTAGTACCTCAAACACCTTAAATCAATAAGTATATTATAATAATAACCCAAATTAATAAGACAAAGGGGTTTTCCAAAGCCTTGGCATCTAAACACTATTTTGTGGCTCATAAATCGATAGAAATGATACTAGAACACTGACTTATGAAAGAGTATCATGAGATGAAGATTACGTTGATAAAAATCTTCAAAATAACCAGGTAAGTAATCTTCTAAAAGAAACAACTACAGCAAGCACGTTGAAACTTTGCCAAAATACAACTACAATAAGTTCTCATTGTTAGCAATGTTATCCAAACTTGGAACTAGTTTAATATCTTTAAAAATAGGATGAAATCTTACCTTATAAGCCTATAATCCTATCTTCCACCCTCAAATGCTCTAGAATGAATGATGTTTCTATTTTTGGAATGCAAATTGAGTCAACACATCTATTTATAGTACGTTTTACCTGACCCAATTTGTACCGAACCCTGCTTGAACTGCTTGTAGTAAAATACTCATAATTTTTTACTCTTATGGAATTTTTACAAAATGTTTTGTATTTTGGAAACTAAACTCATAGAATTTAAATTTTATATATCTTGGGCCTTCTAACTCCTTATAAATTGGGACAAATCACATTCTAACTCATACCACTAATAAAATTTCATAATAGATTTACTATCATAACCTTACAATTAGGTTTATTGTGTCAAACCACTCTTTGGCCTCTAAACCTTACCTTAAAATTACAGGTGACATAGTAAGAAGATTCCTTAGGATTATGCATTTAAAATTATTATCCTGATGCCACATCAATGATTAGAGTGAAATACACAAACTTTAGAATTTATTGGATGTTACATCCTCCTCCCCTTAGGTTCATTCATCCTCAAGTGATTATAATGAGCATGTTGTTATAGGAAATAATGCAAGAACTCATTCAATTCATTAGTTATGTTCCTTAAGTACTCAAATGTAAGTCTACTAGTTGTTTGTTCTAAACCTCATCTATTGGAGTAAACAAATGGGGGTATTTAGATATATTGTCCTATTCATCCCATGTCATCTCCTAGATATTACTGTTTCTCCAAAATACTTTCACTGGAGCTATATCCTTGTTCCAAAACTTCCTAACCTGGTGATCTTCTATGGAAATAAGGACTTATTTATAAGATTGTTCCTCCGAAATCTAAACATCTGTTGTTGGTATTATATATACTGGATCTCTGATACACTTTTATAACATTGAAACATGAAAGATTGGGTGTACTGACTCTAACTCTGGAGGAAACTCTAATAGATAACCCTACCTATCTATCGCAAAATACAATAAGGCCCAATATATCTAGGGCTCGACTTAACCCTTCTTACCAAATCGTATAAAGTCCTTTGTCAGAGAAACCTTAAAAAACCCAATTATCAACATCAAACACTAAGTCTTATTGCCTAATGTATATATATGACTTTTTGTGGCTTTGAGTTGTCTTCATCCACTCTCTAATCAACTAACCTTTTCCATAGCCTGATGTGCCAAGACAGCTTGAACCAACTTTAACTCTCCAACCTCAAACCAACCAAGAAAGAATCAGTAGTTTTGCCTATATAAAGCTTCGTACGGTGCCATACCAATTCTAGAATGATGGCTATTATTATTTTAAAAACTTCATAAGTGACAAATCATCATCCTAATCCCCATTAAAATTTAATATATATGTTCGTAATTTTTCCTTGAGCACTTGGATCATACGTTCAGCTTGGCCATTTGTCTGAGGATGGAATGATGTACTAAGAATAACCTGAGTCACCAAACCCTTCTGAAAAGATCTCCTAGAATATGCAGTAAATTGTTCCCCTCTATCTGAAATAATTGATATTGGGACACCATGAAGTCTGACTATCTTTTTAAGGTATAGCCCAGCATAATGTTCAACTGATATGGGCTGATTTTGTCAGCCTATCAACAATCACCCAAATAGAGTCAAATTTCCATTGGAAACATGGTAAACCTATTAACAGAATTCATATTTACTACCTGTCACTTCCACACTGGAATAGGTATCTTTTGTGTCATCCTACTATGTTTTTGGTGCACTACCTTTAGTTGCTGACAGCTAGGACACTGTGTTACAAACTAAAAGATGTCCTTTTTCATCCCTGGCCACTAATAAATCTCCTTAATACCATGATAAATCTTGGTAGGTTCTGGATGAATAGAATAGTGAGAATGGTACGCCTCTACCATAATCCGTTGACGTAACCCTAGAACATTTGGAACACATAATCAACCTTTATATCTGAGGACTCTATCTCATGTTATGTCAAAGGCTAAAGACTCTCGTTGTTGTGCTTTGCCTCTAAGATATTATAACTCAAGATCCTCATTTTGACGTTCCTTTACATACACAACGAGGGATGATATGGTGGTATCCTAAACTATGACCCCCATCATCGTCAAAGTCTAATAATCTAACCCCTAAATTAGCTAGCTGATGATCTCTCAAGCCACCTCCCTCTTCTCAGCTCCCAAATATGATAGCTACCCATAAACTTATGACTAAGGGCATACACTACTATATTCTCCTTCCCTAGATGATATAGAATATGCACATTATAGTTTTTCAACAACTTAAGCCATCAGCGCTATCGCAGGTTCAACTCTTTTTGTTTAAAGATATACTGGAGGCTCTTATGATTTGTATAAATATCTACATGAACACTATACAAGTAATGTCTCTAAATCTATAAGGCACTAATAACAATAGCCAACTCTAAATCATAGGTTGACTAATTCTTTTTCATGTTTCTTTAATTATCTAGATGCATAAGCAATTACCTTACCATTCTACCTAAGAACACAACTCAAACTACTACTTGAAGTATCACAATACACTGTGTAGCCCCCTAAACCCTTTAGCAAGTCTAGAACTGATGTTGATGTAAACTTGTTTTTCAGCTCCCGAAAACTCTGTTCGCAAGCCTCGGCCCACAAGAACTTAGTTGTTTTTTGAGTTAGGTTTGTCAATGGGTTGAGAGTGAAGAAAATCCTTTCAAAAATCTTCTACAGTAACAAGCTAACACCAGGAACCTTCAAATCTCTATTGGAGTCGTGAGTCTAGGGCAGGTCTTCATTGCCTCAATGTTATGTAAGTAAACCTAAATACCAATATCTGATATAATATATCCCAAGAAGACCAGATAATGCAACGAGAACTCACTATTATGGGGTAAAATAGGTCTCATCACTTTCTAGGATTTTGATGACAGCAAGTGTCCAAGAAATATTAGCCTTATTGGTAATCTGTTGTATTAACATCCTTAATATTATTTCAAGCTAAATTTTGAAATTGTCATTATTCAGGTACTATTACATTCCCATAAGAACAACCTCAGCGTTTGTTTGGTTATTGGTATCAATGACGTATGGCTTAGACATTGTATTAGCTAAATTATCATTGCAATTTCTTATGATCATACCAACCCTAATACTCTTAGGATTGTACAAAGCACAATCATGTTTGTTGATGTTTATAAAATTAATATCGAAACTATTTTAAATCGCTTTGATACTTCTGATACCATACTTGATTGTATCTAGATACAAATCTATTTATTTATAAGACCAAGTTATGTAAGGATATTTTTTGCTCAAAATCATATAAGAAATCATAGTCAATGACATAAAGAGTTGTAGACAAAGGTGGCCTTTTATTGCCGTACTTGAAACTGTATCTATTATTTCAAAGTTTTCAGCAAACTACTATGGACATGACTTTAATAATAAGCTTATGAACTTCGTTATGATACATTTCAAGCACCATTTCATCTGAAGAATTCTAAAAGGTACAACATTATAAATTAAAGTAACAGTGCACATATAATAATTTTAAATTGAAGTAACATATTTCCTGAATTGTGTTAGATATTATTGATACCTTCTAATTTAGTGTTACACAGTTAGGATCAGTTTGATAACCAAAGTTAAGAACCTGATCAAGGAATTTATTTCTCAGAACTATCCATATCAAAAAGGAACATTTAGAATGATTTTTTGCGAAAGCCTATTGTTGGTAAAGAGAAGATGTGTTTTACTTCTAACAATCTCTCAAGCAAAAGTACAACTAAAATTTTCATTTTTATTATGTGTCAAGATCAGCTGATCCTAAAGGTGAGGGTTGTAGTCAATTTAAAATTCTCGGACTTTTTCTATTTTATGTGAATGAGCCACAAGATCGATAAGTTGAGTATTCCAGTGTCCATTATCTCAAAGCTAAAACTGCAATGTTCTTCTCCTTCTAATATGAAACTAGCAATAGATCTAGTCTCTAACCAATTGTCCCACCAAAATTTTTGAGCTTTCAGAATGCAAGTTCCAAGTAATATATCTTTCAACCTCATTCACATTAGTCATCAGTTTTTTCTATAATTATGAGTCAATACATTAAAATATGAAATTGTATTTAAATATGGTTTTCATTTGAAACAGAGATTTACCCCTTCGATGTCATCTATACCGATATTCCTTCCTTTTGTGATAAAAAAATTCAGAATTGTCTTATTCGTAATTAGATTGCTAATTTTGAAATAAAATATGAAGATTAGTAATTAGTTCTAAAATAAATTATCATTATCAGATGATAAATAATAGTATTGTGTTATAAAAATATATTATTTATGTGGATGTCCACTAAAAATAATCCCTCCATCTCCCCGTACTCTTGATCATTATGTCCACCTCCCTCATGAACTCGAATCATAAATATTATGTCTTCCACACCCTTTAATGTCATGCTTATGAAAACCTTTTGTATGTCACTACGTAAGACTATAAATAGAGGCCTAAGAGTTGATATTGTATTTACTTGAAAGAATAAGAAAGCTCTATATTGTCGTTCTATATTGTTCTTGTTTTCTACATATATTGTCTACTTTCATATTCAAATTCATATTCTTCCTCTTTTGGCTTAGTTTTACAACACGTTATCAGCATGAATCTATAATCATATCACATTTCCATGTAAAATTCACAAAAGATCTTCAGGATTTCAAAAGGCATCATACTAGTGTTGCTACAAAATTTTTAATCAAAGGTTAGTGTGTTATATACAACCCTGGAATTAATGTTCTATAGGCATAACCAAAGGTAATTAACTTAATATACATGTTTTCTTAAATATTCTTAATGAATTCAAACGCGTATGTGATTACATATAACTAGTGCTTGCAAAATTTTCAATCTTCAGAATTGATTTACTACATGACACAAGTACCAAAGTTATGGTTTAATTTATTTCTTTTCTTATTTGAATTTAAGGATAAAGATGCTGATTTTTTATATTTAACATTTTATGTATTGTCTTCTCCAAGGAAAACAGTAGTGCTTTAAAGGTTCGATTTACTTGAATATGAAAGCCTTTACAGTTATTTTATAATAATTAAAGATATTTATGTATTTAATTTTGGGGAAGGTAAAATTATAACTAGAAGCAATTTAAAAGTATGTCACTTCCCTGTTATACATCCTATTATGTTCTACATGAAAATGTATATTTTATATTCTTGATTTTTATTTTGCTAACTATTGTAAGTTTAAATATACTGATATTTTTCAATGGTATAAAGATGACATTCTCTGAAAATATTTGAGTAAGCGTGTTGCAGATCTAGGCTCCAAAGACTCAGACCGTCTATCCTGATGTAGATAAAATGATTTGGCAGTAATATTTTTAAAGGCTCAATGGTGAGTTTTATAGCATTTGATTGGCAGTAATATTTTTAAAGGCTCAATGGTGAGTTTTATAGCATGTGACTTATTATGTCATTGTTTAAAGGTAAAATGATGGATATAAGTTTTATCACATAAAATAAAATAAGATATTGAATTTAAGTCCTCACTTATTATGGTCATAAGATATTGTGTTAGAGTCCCATC
The DNA here is from genome assembly GCA_039654485.1 of Withania somnifera. Taxonomy (NCBI): domain Eukaryota; kingdom Viridiplantae; phylum Streptophyta; class Magnoliopsida; order Solanales; family Solanaceae; genus Withania; species Withania somnifera. The sequence goes on from JBDJHY010183051.1 coordinate 11,390, forward strand.
ATATTATGGCCTAATACGCCTTTAAGTCCCAATGCACTTTATTGATTTGATGATGACTAAGGTAAAATAATATACTTTTGATTAAAAGTCATGAAATCCACCCAATTAATTTTCTCCATTTGTTATATAAATATAGTAACCACACATAATATGTCTGAAAGAAGACAAGTGATCAAATGCACAAATATGAGTGTGAAGGAACAATAAAAATAGTCATCATTGTGGTATTAGGTTCAAATCCCACTAAAAATGTCCAAACATATGGGTAAGGTGTTCGCTTCAAATACGAACGCCATATGTTGATGACCTAATAATAATTGAGCAAATTGATACGGTCTTGATATATTGTGAAGCCCGTCTCATTAAATATGTTCACTCCCTGAAGTGAATGTGATAGAAATACATGTTAAGTTTGGAAAATAACAAATAATTTTTGTGAATTGTATATTGTGAACATGGCAAAGGTCAAAAAACTAGTCCTCGTTTTGATAATAATTAAAAAAAGAATGCAACTTGCAAAAAATAAATTTTTTATATTAATGGTCATTGATCAAGTACTTTTAATACATATTGTGGTATGCTTTATTATAAACTATCAAAGGACGAAGAGATGAAATAATTATTTTATACAAAGTTTATGACCATGATAAA
>JBDJHY010183062.1:0-12039 GCA_039654485.1 Withania somnifera
ATGAGTAAGAGTTCGTCCCTGAGGTTAGGATGTTAGGATTTCGTTATTTGCTTTTATATTTTGCACAATGATCTGGGAAGGTATACTTGATTCTGCAAAGTGTATATGGCTTAATTGTTTGTATCAACCGAGGTGGTGAATTTGTCTAGGTTTCTTTAGGTAGTTTAGATTTAGTATTTTCTCGAGGACAAGCAAAAGTTTAAGTGTGGGGTGGTGATGTGAGGCCAAAACAACACATATTTAGTCATATTTTCCTTGTATCTTAATATTTTTATGTGTTTCTTGAGTAATAAATATTTTCTATTGTGCTAATATGGTATATTATGGTGTACGAATTATTTGACGTGAAAAGGAAGAAGTTTGGAGCTCAAACGAATTAAATATGAGAGACTACAGAAGAAATTTCAAGCAGGAAGCTTAATGAAATAAAGTTAATATTATATTCAATAAGAATATAATAATATAATTTTCATTCAAATGCAAATTGCAAATTGCATTTGCAAATTGAGAATGTTGGCGCTGTTTTTTCTCATGCAGTGATTGGTCCACTCAAAACTTGAACCAATCACAACATGATTAATATCGTGATAGAATTCTGTTAATCCATCATGATATAGATCACATCGTGATCAATTCTGTTCCACCAGTAATTATTTTCCAAGTCCTTTCTGAACTTGGTTATTTTATTTAGTGTTGTAGACTATAAATACCCTATATTGTACAATAATTAGAAGGAGGCTACATATTATTTTAGGGTAGAGATTATTTTGAGTTCAAGAGTGTACATAATATTTTTAGAAGACTTTAAATCTAGGGCAAGATCTTGGAGCCTTCGTGGAGACCGAAGAATAATTGTGTACACTTTTCTTCTCCTTTATTTATATTTTTTGAGTTCTTTTTTGAATGATTTGCTATGATTATTTCATGTCTATGTGGAACTAAATTTTCTTGTTCTAGGATTTTGGTATAAACTAGCAAGATGATTATTTATTTATATATTATTTAATTTGCACCAATTATTGTAAAATTTGATCTTAGGTTTCTATATGTAATATCTTAGTACTTCGCGACCATTAAGATAGAGTTATAAACCTGAAAGTGAACTAATCAGGAATCTGAAGGATAGAACAAGAAACTTAATGAGTGAGTTCATATATAGATTATACCAAGGCTGGATAATTGAGTATGATTCGCAACTAAGACATGAATGTGTACGTAGTTTTTCTCGCTTTTTTCGTTATGGGAAGATAACTATAATGCATGTAAACTAAATTATCACAACACATGTCGATCTTAGTAGTTGTGCGATTTGTATAGATAGAGATTAGGGGATAATCATTCTCTACTCATAGGTTAAACCCCCGAACCAACAATTAGATAATTCAAACTAATTAATTAAATATGATTAATATCAACCCATAATCCTAGTTCGAGTCATTCATTGATTGAGTAGAAATATAGTCTTCTCTAGATTAATTGTCCATTAGTTAATTTAGCATTCTTAGTTTAATTACATTCTCAAATATATCTTTGAACACTCTCCTCTTAAATAATAATTAAGAATTAGTTTAATCCAATTAAATAGTTAATACAAGTCCCTGTGGGTTGACATCCAGCTCGCAAGAGCCACTATATTACTTCTACGATCGTGTACACTTGCGTGTGCATTTGAATGCAACACATATTGTTTATATGCTAAATTTGGAAAGTATTGAGGTTGGTGAAGGGATTATACTAGTGGTTGGAGCTTAGTAGATATCCCCTTGTCTAGGTTGGTGCCTTTAGACCAGATCTAGTTAGGTTGATTATTTTGTGCTCTACCTGAGACGTTGCATATAATTAGGGTGCGTGTGGATACTTGGCAATAGATAGCCGGATAGTTAGCATCCTTATGTGATGTGATTGTGCCATGATGGATATAACTTTTTTAGGTAGTTAGCAATCCCGTGTGAGGACATTCTGCCCTAGCGGGTGCCAGCCTAGATGTGACTTTTATTGGACCGGTATTTGGTAGATCCATATTTTTCCTTGTATAGGGGATGTACTGGCCCTTGGCGGGTGCCTTCATGAAGTTGTGGAATATTTGGTGGAATTTCTCATGGCTCGAGGTCGTGATTGGGCTCGAATAGGATAGACCTTGTGACTAGGGCTTGTCAACCATTCAAGGATTCCAGTTAGAAAATGTAGACTAATTTAGCCTATTGATTGTTTCTATGTTACGATCATGCATTAAATGTTTTAAAAGGTAACTTGATTTTGATAGACTATTAATCAAAACCTAATTTCTCATATAATTATACATTCTAAGACTTTGATCATGAGCAGTATGGAGCCATTTTCTCAGTATGATCTTCATTTCTAGATATTTACATTGCAAAAGTTGGGATTTACCGAGATTTTGAGTTTTGCCTACAATTTTGGACTTGAATTTCCACGAACATATGATAAATGGGTTGAACAAAATTTTTAAAATTTTGGCCTTGATAAATATGGAACTAATTGGCTTTTTACGAGGATTTTGTATGTGGTATTAAATCCTTCCACAGACGCTCTAACACCTGGTGGCTATTCCTGAGATATACTACTGGGAGGAGTTATATCCCGAGAGAGGGGTATAATGTAGTAGGAGGGGTAAGTATACAGGAAAGCTTTCGTGGGTCTTCTTCAAAAAGAGTCTAGTACCAGGAAGAGTATGTAAGGGAAATATTTACTTTTTAGCACCCCTTTGCACTGCATCCCTATACACTTGTTTGTACTCCTTGAGGCTTACGGAGAAAGTCCCATGGGTTATTTATATTCCAACGTGCTTATTTTTATCTAGGATTTGTGTACATATTTCTATATTGTTGGTGACTTTACTTGTCATAGTTACTGTTATATGTAGTGCTTACATTTCTTGTGTTGCTCTTTTTTCATTTGGTCCTTATTTTTGTCGGTCACGTTAGAGCTCCAAGTACTTATCACATTTATTCATGATCTTCTTGTAGCTCGAGTTTATGTGTTCCAGTTTGTTAGTAGGTTCCCTTCATACTTCCTAGTTGATGCGACATACATTGATAGCTAACCCTGTAATGCACTCACTAAATAGTCTTGTAGTTTCCTTTCATGTTGTGCATTACGTGCTAGTGCCCTAATTTCTATTAGTTGCCATTTTCCTTGCTTGTGCTTACCTTTTCCCAGTTGGCCTATGAGTCCTACTGGGTACCAATTTTTTTTTTCATTCTCATGCTACACTTCTACGTTTATTCTGATACAAGTCCTAGTATAGGTCGTCAGAACAGACACGATCGTGTGACTAGCTTGGTGATGTTTCAGGACGTACAGTGAGAAATCAACATTTATGATGGTTGTTCTTCCTTATATCTTCACAGTTGTCCCAGTTGGAGAATGGATAGCTATTATGTAGTTTTTCCCTATTGTGGGTTGTATTTTGTGCCTTTCTTTATATAGATGCTCTATAGCCACGATACAGGTTTCGGGGAGTCATGTTCAGTGGTGTATTTTTATGTTCTACTTCAATTTCTTCTCTTCATCTCCTTTTTTTTTTTTTTGGGTTCTCGTTACTATCCACCACAACTTAATCTAGGCCAGAGTTAGGATTGTCTACACGTAAGATGTAAATGCCACCAAAATTCCATTTTAGGGTTGTGATAAAGTGGTATCAGAGCATTAGGTTTATTGGTGTCTCTTGATGTAGGAGCAAGTGTTAGAAGAGTCTAGTGGATCAATGTATAGACGTTCGTATCCTATCTTCGGGAGGCTACAGGACACTCCCTTGGAAAGACTCTCACTTTTTTATCCCTTAAGTGTTTATTTATGTCATTAGTTTCTTACTACCCTAATCGGTTATACTCTTTGAAGATGACTATAAAGAGTCCCTTAGTGTGTCCCATGATATTCCTACATGCATTCCCTGAGCTTCAGAATTATAATTGAGTGTTAGGAGACAATATCATCAAATATAGGGTTTGGGAGCCATTAGCACAACAGACATTACTAATATGCCAGCTTGTTAGGACACCATTATTCAGACGTAGGCCCTAAGGAGCGCTTCAAGGGAAGCATCACATGGGTATGAGTTTTCCAGATTTCATAAGGGGTCTTTGACTATCTTGGACTATGAAGAGGCTAGATAAAAGAACGTGGGTTATCCAACCAGGTATAGCAGAGTGTTGCACTTATTCAGAGCATTGGTATTGCCACTTTGTTTAGTGATCAAAAAGTTGCAGCGGCGAGATACACCGTCAGGTAAATTTTTATATAGTTTTTAGCCTTGGATAAGGCCTATCATGAGACCTATGAGATTAGAGAACAGAGAGTCTGTTATTTTACGAGGGTGTATGTTACTCGATAATATAGGGAGGAACATCAAGGGTTTTTTCATGTGTTGAGAATTTTGACATGACGCCATTAATTTTCACCCTCCAGGGGCCCTGTTGTTACAATATCTTGGGTTGAGTATCCAAAGTTTATGTATTGTTTGTTTGGCCTTTCCTTTGAGTTTTCAGGATGTGTCCAGTGTTACCCAGCCTCTTAGTAGACAATATGATGGATGGGGGTTACAACAACAGACTAATCTGGGTTAGGCTAGTCAATCTATTTAGACCGTATCTCATAAGTCTGATAGGTGCTAGGGTATACAGAGTAGTCAGCGCCTTCAAGGCATTGCTAGTGGTTCTTGATTGTTAGGGAGATATAACATAGTCATGATAGGAGTAGGTGTATTCTACCACTACATTAGTAGTATTAAGGGCATTGTAGTAGACTAGTTCAGGCCTCCTCGTTATCAGCGTATCTCAGACAGAGTAGCCAGCCCATAAGGGGCACACCAAGTGGGATTCAAAGCCATGATGGCTACGGGGACTCAATTATTGGTGTAGGATGAGGCAAAGACCATAGTTTTTATGATTTTGGGGAGTTAGACCATTATTTTAGATATTTCTCTCGGTGAAAGTCTATTCATCCAGCATCACTCCCATCCTTACGTTAATAGTTAATTGGACTGAATAATAGTCTTAGTAGTTTGTGTTTTGGTTCTCTATAATTCGATTCGTGGCCGTGGGTAGGGTATTTTGTAGAATCTACCTTTGAGCTCTATTTATGGCACAGTTTAATTTTATTCTCTTCCTAGTTAGCTTATGTTGACATTAGCGTGACTCTAAATTGTTTCTTACTTGTTTAATATATGCTCGCTTAAGTGGCCTTATATATGTTGATGTTGTATCATGGACTAGGTTTAGGCCTTATAGTTAACCTATGATGTTGTCGTCCTCTTTTATGTAATTTATTTGGTGGCACCTGGGTTGTGATTTTTGTTGTTGAGCTGAGTTTTGTCTATTATCCTGGGAGGTGCCTATGTTTCCTTGTTAGGCTATGGTCCTGTGATTTAGGGATGAGTGTTTCTATAAGATGGGACTTACTATATCCAATCCTATATTTGATCACCATCATCTTTTCCTACCTCAAGTGGTAGATTTTGTTCATAGGACCTTTTGTTTCCTATATTTGATGAGGGAACTTATAGTGATAGATCCTAGCGTGGGATTTGAGTTAGTTGTCTAGTTTAGCCTGTAGGTGTTGTGATATTGAAAAGTTGGATCGTCTGTTGATAGATAGCCTTAGTAATTATACCTTAGTCGTGTTAGGTGTATCTCGGCAAGTTGTTAAGGCTACTTGGTCCCTTTCCAATTGAGATTTTTATTATACTTAGGTCAGACAGTTAGTCCCTTAGGGGTTCTGATTAGTATTGTGTGTACAAGGTTTCTTCATTCTTGCGGGCAGATTCCCTATTACTCCCTAGTGATCTTGCCCAACCACTAGATATTTGGTAGCTTTATATTGCGTCATTTCATATCCGTGACTTCCATTGGTTTGTTCTAGAGAGTATAGTATGTAATCTATAAGTATATGAATTGGTTTTTTTGCTCACTTCCTTCAGCTCTAGATTTATTACCAGAGAGTGAACGTTATTTTTTGCCCCTGTAAGGATAAATGGGGTTGGCTATTATCTCTTTTATTCCCTTGGTCAGGTTTTATGGTGGTTATCCTTTTTACCCTTAATCATGTAACAATTCTAGTAGGTGGAAGTGCTCCTTTAGTGGTGGATGTTATTTTGATATCTCAGATGATTTTGTAGCACAATCAAATGATTTATTTCTGGTCTTAGTCACTTGATGTGGTTGTACAGGTTTGACCCCCATGAGTGGTACTGGGTTGAATTCTGTTGTAATTTTCTTGTGTTTGAACCAATGATTGGTTTATACCGGATTGGTATGTAGTTTTGCAATTATGTTTTTTGTTTGAATGTTGGAGGCTTTTAGGTTCTAGGTTAATGGACTTAACTTAGAAAAAATATGAGTAGTTGAGTTCAACAACATTTTTAGTTTGTGACGACCATTGGTTTTAAGTATTTTATTTTTGGACAGAGCGATGGCTTAGCCTGTTGGACAGGGTTTATAGTTATGACTAGAGGTTTTTATCAAATGTGTGAGTAGATTGATAAAACACTCTGGGATGACCATTCCTTTGAGTTTCATATGTATTTTCTCCTTGGTTCCCAATCGTTCTAGATTAGTGGGTTGATTTTGATGATCAAGGTTTAGATTTTGATTTCATTTTCCAAGGCGATAGTAAGGTTGGCTCTGCAATCTGGATTTGCTTCCACTTGTGGTACTATGTGTTGTCAGTTAGCTAGTTGGTCAGTTTCCTTTTCATGAAGTTGTATTGATTATACCCAAGGAGCTTGTAGTTTTGGGATCTCTCCTATTGGGCTTGTTAGTTTTTGATGGTACGTTATGGGTAGGCATTGATCCTTGTAGTTTGACAGATGATGATTTGACTCAATCCATTCCTTTTTAGGACGATTTTACAAGAGATTCCATACACTTGGGCACAACAGAGATGTGTAGAGGGTCTTAGTACTTTCATGTTCGAGGGGTCTTTTGCTTTTATGAGTTCCCGATTTCTATCATCTTAGACAATGACACATGATTCACTTTTTTCTTTACTGAGGACAGTATGCATTGATTGTCATCTACAAAATCATATCCAGTTTGAGCGGGTTATTTAGACACCTTAGGATACATCATGAGCTTGTGTCCTCGATTTTTTTATAAGGGTTAAGGTTGACATTTGACCTTGATAAGTATTAATATGACGGAAATTACAATTCCAATGTGTAGATGGGACCATTTATGTACCCCCAAGATATTTCTAGGCTTATATCATGGCTTTGGTTGTTACTTGGATCACCATTTTGTTTCAACAAAGTTCTTCTACAGTTACGGCTGTCATTATAGACTCCGGATAGTACCATTCAAAAGCTTGGTACAGTATGCACTATAGGTTACAAATTGGTGCATGCAGCAGTATTAAGATTCAACCTCAGACTTTTGATTTGATTTGAGAGGCTATAGAGAGATTCAAAATTGTGGATTAGATTTCAAAGAGAATATTGTAGGTAAAGCAGTTATGCTTATTATAGACTTTGCTTCTTGAGTTTAGTATCGATGACTTGGTGATTGCGATCTCAATTGGAGCCATATAAGAAAACGGAGTAGAGCATCAGGGTTTCCTATAGGTTTTCTGAATTAGTGGAGGTGTACACCCTATTCCATCTAAGTCTCCTACCTTATTTTTATATATCATATTCATACCGTATCTTTTGATACGAGTCATCTTGATTAGATTACTAATTAGTTTTTGTCGATCCCCTAGAGGAAATTATTGATGAAAGAATCATATGAATAATGAATTTTTGTTATTTCATTCTTCGGGTACTCCTTCCTTCTTAACTTTTGAGGAAAAAAGTCTCTTTAGTGGTGGATATTTTGATGGCCCTCACGGAAATTTCCATTACTCCCGTGATTTTTTTGCGTTAGAGTGTTCTTGTTACATCCCTAGGCTATTTGTTTCTTTCTGGGACCGGTAGGTTGGTTCCATGGATATTTTAGATTTTAAATTCCTTGAAATATTGCTAAATCAGGACATACTAATTTTATATTATCCCAAATGTCCCTTCCATCAATTTTGTTGAGTCCAGAATAACCATTACATAAATATTTCCATATACCAATTTTCTATATTGGACTCTATTTTAATTCCATGCCTTATGTATTCAAATTGAGGTTGGATGAGGGCAAAAAAATTGCTATCATGTGGACTTGGTCGCAATCATGTATTTACAAATACGTGGAGGTTCATCATGATCACGTAGTTCAGACTCATCATTCATTGCAATCGCGTGATAGTGGGATGAAATCATGAAGGCTAAGCTGGTCGGGGCTTGTCACTACATAACAGTGGGTCACGATCGCGAGGGAGAACTAACAGGCCTCTAAATAGTTCCTTCTTCAAACTTTTGATTAGTATTATTTAGTTTCCTCTAATAAATTCCAAGTTGAATTAATGGTTTTATTCTTCCAAATCATTGGTTTAATCTGTGGGAATGAGGGCTAGTGATCCTACAATCGTTTCTACCGAGTAATTCTTCATTTGTGTTGCTATAATAATGTTTCTAGGTTATATAATATTTCTAGGGCTCATATCTTCATTTTCTACAATAAGTTTAAGCCATAATTTATAGCATAGGACGTATGCCCTATGTTTTACATGTTGATATAAATATTTCATCTTTTCAAGCTATTAGGGTTTATGAACCGGTTGTTAACCTTGATTTTTCTCCACAATTTATATAGAAATATGGATCTTGTTTTACTCCTTGTGACTCATGGATTATGTTTTTGCTAGATTCTTACAGTGCTGAGCTCATTCGTGAATCTCTGCTTGTTCCATCACTACTTTTGAGGTTTTCACCGACGCTAGCTGGTACCGTCTACTTGATATATTGCGTATTATTAGGGTGCATGTGGACGCTTGGCTATAGATATCCGGATATGGCTTCACTGGTAGTTATCATCCATATGTTATGACATTGTGCCTAGACGAATACGGATTTGCTTGGTAGTTAGTACCTTGAGGGGTGTCCTTGGACCTTTGAGGGAGACTTTTGGAAGTTGTGGCATATTTGGAGCAATTTCTTATGTCTTGGGATCGTGATTGTTCTAGGAGAGGATAAACCTTGTGACTAGGGCTTTGCAGCCATACTATGGTTTCAAGATAACATCCATAGACTAGTTTAGTCTATTTATTGTTTCTATGTTGCGAGCATGCATTAAACGTTTTAAAAGGTAACTTGATTTTGACATACTAATAACCGGAAACTAACTTCAAATATACTTATACTTTCCACAACTGTGCTCATGAGCAGTATGGAGCTATTTTCTCACACTATTTGAGGATATTTCTCATTATCACCATGATTTCAAGATATTGCCTACATGGATGGACTTGAGTTTACACTATGATATGATAAACAGGATGAGCCCGAGTCTTGGTATTTTGTCCATGATAACTATGGCACTGATTTTATTTTCATGAGGATTTTTTATGTGGGATTATATCCCCTATGGACCTTCACACACCGGGTGGCTATACGTGAGATGCACTAATAGGTAGGGCTATAGCCCTGGTAAAGGGTATACTAGAAAAGGAGAGGCATGTATACTGGTTGTTTTTTATGGGTCCTCTCCTAGAAGAGTCTAGTAACTGGGAGGGTAGGTATGGGCACAACTTACTTTTCAGCACCCGTTTGTACTACATCTCTCTACGCTTAGTTCCACTCCTCAAGGCTTATGGGGGAGGTCTCAAAGGGTTACTTATGTGCTGATGTGTTGATTTAAATATAGGTTTTGTGGCTACTTTTCTGTGGTTTTGGACTTTCCTTGACGTAGTTATAGTTACATTTAGTGGTTACATTCCTTGTGGTACTCTTTCATTATTTGGTTCTTATTTATGCTAGTCACATTGAAGCTACAGGTACGTGTCGTGTTTCGTCATGATTTGTTTGTGGCCTGAGTTTATTTGTTTCACTTTTTCAATATCTTCCTTTCATACTTATTAGTTGATGTTTCACACACAAATAGATGATCCTTCACTGCACTCACTAGCTATTATTGTATTTTCCCTTCTTGTTGTATATTACGTGCTAGTGATCTGGTTACTTTTAGTCCCCCTTTTTACTTTTGTATGCTTACTTTTTCCCTATTGGACTATGATGCCCACTGTGTACCGGTTGTTTTTGGTACTCATTCTACACTCCTACATCTTTTTGTGATGCAGTTCTTAGTAGGTGTTATCAGGATGGACACGATCGTGCATACTAGCTTGGTGCGGTTTTAGGAGGTACTGTGAGCATTTAGCATTCATGCTGGTTGGTCTTCCTTTTCTCCTTCACAACTATCTAAATTGGTGTCGGGTTGGCTATTTTGTATTTTTCCCCGTTATGGGTTGTATTTGAAAATACATTTCTATATGTAGATGCTCTAAAACCACGATACGGGTTCTAGGGAGATCTATTTCTTCTCTTCATCTCCTTTCATTTTTTGGGGGTTCTTTGTATTAGACCACTACTATTTGCTCTAGGCTAGAGTTAGGCTTGTCTACATGTAAGATATAGATGTCATTACAACTCAACTTTTGGGTCATGATATTCCAAAAGCAAAAATCTTTATTTACTTTTTATCCTATTTTGACCTTGTATGTTGAGGTTGAGGGCTTCATCGTATATTGTGATGCTTCTAGATTTTTCTTAGGTGGACTTTTTATGAAAAAATGAAAGGTTGTGGCCTATACATTAAGGTAGTTTAAGGTTCATAAGAAGAAATATCCAACCCATGACATGGAGTTGCCTACCATAATTTTTTGTTAAGGTTATAGAGGAATTATACCTGTGGAGTGTTGTGTCAGGTGTTCATCGATCATAGGAGTAGCCCGTACGTTTTCAGCGAAAAGAATCTTAATTTCAGATAGTGTTAATGGATGGAGTTTTGAAAGATTAGTATATAACTATATTGTATCAGCAGAGAAAGGCCAATATAGTGGAGGATACACTTAGTAAGAAGCCAACAAGGATGGATATTTTGGAGTTGATTTGAGTATAGGAGCTACCAATAGTTGGAGACATTCATAGAGTAGTCAATGGTTTGGTGAGATAGCATATTTATGAGAATGGTGGATTTATTGCTTGTTTGGAGGCTCAATCTTCTTTTGTAGAGAATATTAGGGAGACTCAATTTTAGAATGATAATTTGAGGACCATTTGTGATAATCTGTTCCAAGGCGACAATGTTGGAATTTAAGGGTCTTTCCTTCGCCTATCGTATGTATCGGCTTGGCTTCGTCCCGAACCAAGGACGCATTCTGGCGGACGCATTGTGTTTTGCTTATTATTGGACGAATTTGCATCCCTAAGTCAGGTGATTTGGTTAGACTTATTCTAAAGGAGGCTCATAGATTGAGTTATTCTATGCATATAAGGCGGCAAAGATGTATCACAACTTGAGCCATCATTATTGACAGAGTGGCATTAAGAAGGTTATTGTGGAATTTGTAAAGAGGTTCTTAAACTGTCAATGTGAAGTTTGAACACCAAAGGCCAGGTGGTATATGTTATAGGATTCCAATAACTTAGTGAAAATTGGAGTGCATATCCATGGACTTCGTAATTGCTTTGGCTAAAACCTCTAGTCTAATGGATTCGATTTAAGTGATTGTTGATAAACTGACCATGTCTCACTATAAGAAAAATGGCCTTTAGTGACCAAAAATTCAGTGACTAAATAAAACATAGTCACTAAATAGTGCCTTTGGTGACCGAACTAAACTGTGGTCACTATTTTTTGGTCAACATGCTAAATTTAGTGACCAAAAAAAAGTTGTCACTAAGTAGTCACTAAATTAATATATTTAGTGACTAAAAGTTTTTTTGGTCACTAAATTGGTCACTAAATGATTTGGCGGGAAAAAATCCCGCCAAATTGACCACTTTGGTCACTTATTTTAGTGACCAAACGTAACTTGGTCACTAATTACAACTATTCATTCATTTAGTGACCAAAATATTTAGTCACTAATTTATAGTACGTTTTGGAGGGAAAATTTTTGCCAAATTGGCCAATTTGGATGGCAAAAATCCCGCCA
>JBDJHY010183073.1:0-12039 GCA_039654485.1 Withania somnifera
GTCTTGCAATCTTTCATAAGTGTTGAGTTATTTATAGTAACAATGTTATTTATCGACGTGTTTTTCAACCAGTTGAGTTATTTATAGTAACAGTACTATTTATCTACGTGTTTTTCAACTTTTTATCCTAGACAAATCTCTTTTACACCTTCTCAAGCTGTAAAAGAGTGTAATATTTCTATCATAATAACTCAAGATAATTATCTAATTACAGCGATGATCATTAGACGAGGGTTAACGCCTCAAATTTTTTATCATAATTGCAAGGTCAACGTTTAGTCGTACGAGTAATACTAACTAAAACTAGGCATATACTAGTGTTTGCAATTACTAAAAATCAGTTAAACGGTAGAAATTATGTGTTAATACACTTATTAAGATGCAAAAGTTATGTTAGAGCTATAACCCTAGATTTGTTTCACCCATGGATCCCACAACCCTATAGCTGAGATTTAGCTACTCATGATTGTGATTACACAATAGTAAAAGGAATAACTAATAGATATCATACCAATAAAATACTCTTCAAACTAAAAGTAGATTACAATCAATAATGAACAAATCTCTCACCTTTTGTTATTTAGTAAAAGAGAATAATGCACAAAATATGAAATATGATAGCTATGAACTATTTTCTGAAAAAATAAGAATAAAATAACCTAATACACATATTTATAGTGCAGGGATACAAGTTTAATAACTTGATACTTGGAGTTAATTTTTGTTCATCTTTGGGCGGCTCCTTGGAAGAATCGTCTAACCCTAGACGAGCCGCCCATCCTTCCATATGTTACATCTCTTAAACAGTGTGTTTTGACTTGGACAGAACCAAGTTGGATGAGCTTTCCAAGGTTGGACGGTTTGTCTAATCCTCCATTCCTTCTTACTCGGCAATTTAGCTGCCACTTTGGACGGTTCGTCCAAGACCAGACTAAACGTCCATTTTTGGATGATAGAAGTCTTCTGAAATAGTTGATTTCTTCTTGGACAGAATAGCTATGGCAAGCCATCCAAGGCTGGACTAAATGTCCAATTTATCTTCAAGGTTCTACTTTCTTCTGTGATTTCTCCAAAGTTTCGAACTTTATTCCTTACCCTAAAAATACAAAGAAAACACATCAAATCACAACAAGTTATGCAAGAACATGCATTTTTCATAGTTTTAATTGCAATATGACGTAAAATATCATCACATCAATCATTTTCTACCATTTTTTAAAACCACAAAACCTTTCACAAATATCTTTTGAAGATTTTGCTTTTTTGGGGAAGCTTGGAAGCTATAAAGATCTAAGCTCTTGGTGAGACATTTTACCCAAATTAATGTAATCCTAAATTTATAAACATAATTTATTGTTACTTATTGGTTTTGAAAGATTCAAATTTGAGGTCTTTGAACCCAAGCTTTTAAAGTGTTAGTTGAGGTTCTCATATTAAGATCAATTTTGAATGAAATTTGATTTTGAACTCCCCAAAATATGGGTAGCTTAAATTTTAAAAGATTTCTTAGTTTTGGATCAGGGTTTCAAACTGACCTTTTGGGTGATTTTTTTATTCAATTTAAAGTATATCAATATAGGTATCACTTTTCATGATTTCATATGGATAGTCTGTGTTTTACTAGATTTTGTGGCTTCGGAGGCATTGGGAAAAAAAGGCTCAAGTTTGATTTGATTTCTTCACCTTAAGGCAAGTGGAGGTTCTCCACTCTTCTACAAAGTGTCTAGGTGTTTATGTGTTAGTTGTTTGTTATTGGGAGTAATGAGGAATATTGGAAGTGTCCTTGTGAATGAAGCGACGAGCGTTCACCTGGGTATTAGAGTCAAGTATGCAAGGTTAAAATAAAGGGAAAATGACCATAAATATTTTGATTATTTGACTTCTCTATTGAATTGAAATATTGTGTAGCTTTTAAAATGCCGGAATGGGGTTATTTACACTTGGTTGATTTTTATTGGATATTATACCCGAGTGTGGGGTTTAGTTGACTTATATTGATATTTTACTTGGTATTTCATCCATGAGAGGCTTTTATTAGATTAATGAGTTGATTATCTGTATTTTCCCATATGGGGACCTTTATTAAATTATTTAAAGTGAAGTGACCATTTTCATGAATTACATATAATATTGCTTACTTGTTGTTGGATTATGGATCTCTGTATGGCTCTTTGAAACAAATGATGAGAACAATATGAAAAACAAAATCAAGACGATATTGATATGTAAGACCTAAAGAAAAATGATTTTGGTCATTGAAATTGGGGAAGACCTAAAGGAGAACAGTTTTGGTCACAATGATATGATTATGGTACAAAAATAGTTTCAGATCGACACATGGACCTTGTGATTTCCCCATGAGTCTTGGATAATCATGTAAGCATCAGGTTTATATCATACAACAGACATGCATCATGCTGTTTGATATCGCATTGTATTGCATAACACACTTATTAATTTGATATATGTGTTATAGATTTATTTATTTGATTTCATTGATTATATTTTTCTCCATGATGGGATTTTCTACTCGTTACTCTATCTTCTTATTTTTATTTCAGTTGTTGACTTACTTGACTCGCTAATTGAACACCTTATTTGCCGAAACATACTCTTCATATGCTTCACTTTTCGATTCTATATGCTATTGATTTCTTAACTCTCTCTCTCTCTCTCTCTCTACTTGTTTTGTCTATAAAATTATCTCTTTTCCCACTTGGTGTCTTTTATTGCTCGCATAAAGTGGTAAACGTGTATTATTGGACTTGACATCCTAGTCTTCATAATGATATATTTAAGAAAGGTTGATGATTAATGATGATTGATTTGAGAAAAGCTTGTTATTGATAATGAATTGAGAAAAATGGATCAGTAATGAATGATATGAACAATTAAAGAGTATTGTAATATTTATATATTTGTCCTTACATTGACCTATTCATTTAGAATTCACTCCACGAGTCCATCCTTCGTCTTCCAGGATGTGTACCTTCCGCACGGTGGGTAGACCCATGTATTGTAGACTGAGAGGGTTATTGAGGGACTTTTTCCACGAGTTCGTCTAGTATGATTTTTTCAGGAGTCATGAATTGACTTAGGAAGGGAGGCCTGCACCTATACAGGTCAAGGGTGATATTATAGTACTGACATTGATTCAAATTGAGTTTACTTCGATGTTTTGATACTCTATTTGTTGATATGTCATGTGAGACTTTTTCTGATATTTTACCAGTTGGGTTTATATTAGTTACAGATGGATTTTGTAAGTTTGTTGTTGAAACCTCCCTTCACCATATATATGTCGTAGTTATCTGCTAGATTATACTATTTGACAGCAGATTGTAGTTATTTGAAGGTTCGGTGTGTGTCAAGGTTTTAGGTGTTCGTCACTATTTTGTATTAGTGTCATCCAGGAATACTAAGTATCATTTTTTTTATACTCGTTCTTTCTTTTTCTAAAATTTTGTGTAGGTTTGGAGTTCGACACTATCTAATCTGCTCTCCTAGCTTCAGAGTCTGACGTTCGTCCAGAAGTATCCCGAGGTAACTGCTTACTGTCTAGTAGACATTGTGGATTCATTTATCTTATGTATTCATATTATTTGAGGATTTTGAAACTCTTATCCGAGACTCATGTTGTATTATTTTAGATTATGTATTATTACTCTTTAGTGGCTTGTACACCGTGACTTCAGATTTTGGGATGGATATTTAGGTTGGATATTTTGTATTGTAACTTCTATTTTCTTATTTACTTTATTTATCTACTGTATTTGTACCTTTGTAGTTGTTGATTAGGCTTACCTGTTTAGATGGAAAAATTGAGGTATCACCACGACCATATGTTGGATTATGACATTCTGATATAACTTTTACACTATCAAACTAATGAGATTAATTAGGTATTCAATAAAAAGACAAAACAACTAATTTCATTAAATATCCCATCAATGAAATATCTTTGAATATCCCATCATCATATCACATGACCCGTAGTCTCTTAGAGCATCTCCAATCATCCTCTATTTTCTCCTCAATCTCTATATTTGAAGAAAAAAAATAGAGGATGGCTTCTCCAACCACCCTCTATTTTACCCTTTATTCTCTATATAGAGGGATAAATAGTATTTATGTATATTTGGAAGAGTACTATTCATTCCCTATGTTCACTTTTTAATTATTTTAATATCGTTTTTATTATATAAGATTTTATATTTTACATGTTATAATTTATATAAGACCATTAACTAAGTTCCTAATATTCGTAATTATTTTTAATATAATTTTAAATTTAAATTTATATAAATTTATAGTTTTTAGAATTAATTTTCTTATATACTTTTTGTATTTGAGATATAAGTTAATTTTATTATAATTTATTACAATTGTATAATTTTTAGCTAGACTTAAATAAAATTAAGGACAAAAATACTTATTTTGAACATCGTCATACATTGGTAGAGCATTTATAGAAGAAACATAATAATCTTGAAAATTGAATATTTAGATAGCAATTAAAATAAATTTTATCATGATTTAATATTTATTTAGTTGTATTTCATTAACGATTTCACTTTTATTTGGATAGTCCATTAATATGGATAATATATAATATTTGCCTGCAAGTTATGTTATTTAAAATTTTGGGGTAAAAAATTTGAGAAAACCACAAAAAATTAGACATAATAATTATAATTAGATAGCCCAAACAAGAATTACACCAGCATAACCAATTTTTTGTCGTTCTATAATTTCATATAAGTTTATACATTTTTATATATTTATTGTGCATAAATTTATAAACTTGTATAAATATATATATAAAAATTATAAAAAATATTTATACATATTTTTTAACAATTATAAGAATTACACGAACTTATACAAAATGCTTTAATTTCATTATACACCTTATACATAATTATATAATATATACAACCACATAAAAATAAAAAAAGTATCAAAAACGTGTTGGGATTGGGGGTGCTTCACTGGTGCTTTACAGGCTACAAAGATACTGTTATATTATTTAATTTTTTTATATTTTGACCAAAATAAATAAATGATTTGACCAAATGGTCATATAAAGTGTTACTTTTCCAAAAAAAAAAATTATATTTCATGAAGATTTTGAAAAGAATATAAATAATATAGGGTGACTATGTAAACAAAAAAGAAAAAAGAAAAAATAAAAATAAAAATAAAAATATAATATTAAAGAGAGATAAGAAAATTCATTTTAGAGGGAAAAAATAGAGGGTAAAACACAGTACATGTTGGAATTGATTTTCTTTATTATTATATTTGGAAGAAAAAATAGAGGGTAAAATGGAGCGTGGTCGGAGACGTGGTGTGCCAATCGTTCAGACCACATGTTCAAAACTTGCATAGTGCCAAACTAAGACAACATGTTCAAAACATGTATAGTGCCAAGCTAAGTACTACTTTAATAAAGTTGATATCTAAACTCGTTTTACCGGATAGCCTCACATTCATTATCAGGTGAAGAAAAGGAAGATGGAAAGTGCACTTCCGTTTATAGCAATGGCAATTCAGCAGTTAGCACAATTTGGTTTAATGGTGGCATGTAAATTTCTTGCTTCAGAGGGCCTCGCTACCTTCACTTTTCTCTTCTATTCAAGTTTCTTTTCGACTCTCATTCTTATTCCACTTTCCTTCTTCCATAGGTATTTTCTTTCTCACATATATTAGTCAGTAAAGTAATTTTTTGCACAAACATAAAGTAGGTATCTAAACAAAAAGGGACCTACTTTATGCGCAAATTTTGAGATTGTACCATGTACTTGTGCCCTTTATTTATGTAAATTCTCTGTTTTGTATATGCAGATCAGCTCTTCCACCTCTTTGGCCCACTTTTTACCATGGTTTTTTCTTGCTTGGCATAATCGGGTCTGTAAATTATTTGCGCCTCATCTTAGCAGTTAATTAATTGATTAGTCTAATAGAAGAAAGGAAATGACTCTATTATTACTACTGGTGCAATATTATTACTGTAGATTCTTGATGCAAGTGTTTACACAGCTTGGACTTCAATATTCCTCTGTATTGCTTTCCTCAGCAATATTGCAACTAATTCCAGGTTTCACCTTCATTCTTGCCGTCCTCCTCAGGTTTAAAATCAATTCACATTTCTAATTTTACCCTAAACTATTAATTAAACTTGCCAATTATAATTAACATACTGTTCACTGCTAGGATGGAAACTTTTGAGTACACGAGTTTAAGCGCAGTCGCTAAAACTATTGGTACTTTGGTATCAATAGTAGGTGCACTTGTTGCAACTCTATATGAAGGTCCTGATGTTTTGAAACCACTACTAACAGGCGTTCCTCATTTTCTCAATCAACCTTCTGCTTGGGTCATTGGAGGGTTGGTTGCAATGATTGGTGCTCTAATAGCTTCTCTGTTTATCATTTCACAGGTATATTCTCCGTCATGGCATGTTTGATTTTTCAAGAGTTCATTTAATTAATTTTTAAAGTTAAATTTGATTAAATTAATTTAATATTTTATAATTAAAATTCAAATACTCATAAACTATTCGAAAAATTACTATTAGTTGTAAATTTTATTTTTTCAAAATAATTAAAAAGTTATTTCGAAGGAGTAATTTAGTTTGGTCAAAATTTTTTTCTTTTTGACTTTTAAAAAAGAAAACATGTCAATTATTTTTGGGACAAGTACCATACTTACTCGTTTATTTTTATTTGTCCACTATTAATTTGACAAGCATCTTAAGAAATAATAAATAATAGAAATATTTTACTGTATTACCCTTAATATAATAAATTTAGTATTTTGGAAATTACATTGAGTAATGAATAGTCTTTAAGCGAGAGTAAAATAAACACAATATGGTAAATTATTCAAATTTTTCAAACTTAATAAGTATTGTGGATATCTACTTTAGTATAGTGGACAAATGAAGATGGACGAAGAGAGTATAAATAACCTTCCCATAGTAAGTGTCCACTTACTAAATTAAGATGGAATTAATTACTCCTTTCGGTCCTAAATATTTTCTCCTTGGCCCCTTTGAATTTGGCACACCTTTTAAAAATCTAATAATTAAAGGTATATTTTTATCAATTTATCCTTGTACTCTAATAATTAAATAATGATTGTGGGAATACAAAGCATGAAGTATTTATTTGAAAAATTAAAACCATTAAGCATAAAGTCATTAAAAGGAGAAAAATAATCACATAGGTAGTTGTCATTTATATTTAGTAGCTTTAAAAATTCAACAATTTTATTTCCCATAATTTAAAAGATGTGATACTCAATGTAATATTGGTGGTAAAGCTGGAAAAGGATGTCCAGAATTGTCTTGATTTTATAAGTAGAACAACTAATAGAAACAAATAAATTAGAAGTAGGCCAAGTATTTTGGAGCGGAAGGAGTACTTGTTATTTCATAATACTTGTTATTTTATAAAATCAATATATACTTCCTCTGGATTAGTCGTCGTCCTTAATACTTATTATTTTAGAAAATCAAGACATAATTAGTTGTTTTTTAATTTTTATATTTACGTCTAGTCATAAATATTGAGAGATACTAATAGAATGCCAAAAAAATAAAAAGGAATAATAAATAAGAACAATTTAATTAAATTACTTTCTATTTAATGTTTTTCTTAAATGGTGTGGCATCCTAAAATTGTGACATCTAAACTGGTATGGAGGGAGTAATTAATTGTTCTTTTTCCACTTTTAGACTTTGTAATAAATCCAGAGAGATGTTAATATAGTGCAAAAGATAAAAGTATTAATTAAAGATAAATAATAAATAAGAATAATTAAATTAAATTATATTTTAATTAATATTTTTTGAAGATCGTTCAAATAAAAAATATGACACATATTTAAAAATTAAAAAAAATCTTTTTCTATTTGACCATTACAATTAATCTTTTTTGAAATAGTAAACAAGTTTAAAGAGTTTCTTTGCCAAAAGAGTTGGATTAATTATCCTTGTTGCTTCCCACCATTGCATCTTTTATGTACTATAAGAGCAGTTCTTGAGGGAATTGGTCCCTCCATTATATTAGTTGTAACTTTTTTACGTAGCATATTCATTAAAAAAATATTGATTCGTAAAGTAATTTTTTATATTATTTTTATTAATTAAATTTGATCATAAATATTTTAAAAAGCTTTAGTAATAAATTAAAATTAAAATAGAGAAAAAATTATTATTTTTTAATATGTCAAAACTAACAAGTAAAAAAATAAAAAATAAAAAATAGTAAAAATTAATGTGAATAGACTTCTCATTAAACAATTCGAATATTTTCTTTAACTTTGAGGTATACTTAGTACTGAGGGATTAACAAAATTGATAAAATTAATCATCTTATTTATAGTTTTAAAAAACAGTATAAATAGAAAGTTAACAACAAATATGGGAGAGATAGAATATTTAAGAATGCCAATAAATATTTCTTGCCCTCCTTTTAAGCATTGTTGATACAATAGGATTTTTTAAAAAAGATGTTTGATTAGTACGTGAAACATATTATTTGGAAAAATAAATACTTTTTCTGTCATAATTTATGACACTCTTTCTTCTTTAATCCATTAAAAAAGAATACCATTTTCTTATTTGACGACTTTTTAATAACACCATCCTCATTTTATCCTTATTGGGTCGCACATAGCACTTTATTGTGAAGAAAAATCAATTAAAAGTAAGCACTTTAAGTAATTTTAATAAAGGTAATTTGGTGAACATAACAAAGTATTTTCTTATTTCCTAGTCCTCGTAATTAATAAGATGAAGCCACATAAATTGAAACGATGGGAATATTATATTAGCAAATGAGATTCTATTGATATATTTTAGTATGAAGATTGATATCAATGGATAATTATTTGTTGGAACAAATGATATGAAATTAAAGAGTCGGGAGAACTCTCGTCCACGGAGAGTAATCATTTTCTCCTCCAATCATTGGTGGAGCAAGGATTCACGAACCTTCTGTTTGGATGGTTGTTTTATATTGTTTTATAATGTATGATATTATTGTATTATCTGTACGATATTATATTATTTTGTTGAATATAATATTTTGATAGATTGTATCATTTTCCATCGTTACATAATCTCACAAATTAATATTTGAAGGATAAACCTACTAAAAACTAGGATACGAAATAGGAATACTATAAAACATAGAATAAGTGATATAATAAGATTATTAAATAATAAATAAAAGTAAAAAAAATAAGGTAACACGGGATACCACCAAATCTCCGGTTGCATTAAATGGGATTTTTCATGGTTATCTAATCATGGAATCAAACCATACCATACAACATATTTTAAGAAACAGTCAAAACAACCATGTTACTTATAGAAACCATACAATAGCATACCATGTGTAACTATCATTCAAACAAACTATCACGACTCAAAAGCTATAGTCGTGATGGCCCTTGTCTTTATCCACCTAAACAGGTAAGCCAAAACAATAACTACAAGGATAAATGCGAAAATTTAACATGAGTCAGAGAGAAGACAAAATATTTAACACAAAAATAAACAATCTAAATGTCATCCCAAAACCTAAGGTCATTGTGTGCAAGCCTCTAAATAAAATAATATAACATCTAATAAAAATTCATACAAGTCTTAATGTCACAAATCCTCGAGTATGAAAAATGACACAACGTAAAAGGAGTTTGAATATCTTCTGGACAAGAAGCAACTACCTCATAAGTACTCCGAGCACGAACCTCGAATACTGATTTGGGAAAACAAATCAAACTGAAGCAGGTTCCAAATCTACACAAAGTGTAGAAAAACCAAAAGTGGGCTTCAAAAATACAACAGGTACTTACAAGTATCCTTGGCTGGCTTTAAAACAATGCAGTGATGAGCATCAACTATCCTGAAACACCCACTAAACCTCCAATAACTACAACTTGTAAGAAGGTAATATACCAACAGAATATAATAATATATACAGGGAGAAGAAGGGTTTTAGTAAATAAATTTGCAACATCAGAATCTAGTAGTTACTGATCTTAAAACAAACTAATAAAGTATCAAAAATAAAATCTCCCAGTGCACCTCTATAAATAAAGTATTTACAAAAAAATAAGCTCAATTTGAAATCATAGCAAGTACCATATTCTCGCTCTTGACCTATCCAGGTTGTTGGCCTCCCTTTTCGAGTCAATTCACGGCTCAAAGGAAGATCCCACTAACCATACTACTGACTCATGTAAGGAGTCCTTTAATGTTCCACTAAATCTCCAACATACAAGTCACTAGCGACGTGAAGGGTACATCCTTAGAAAAGAGAAATGGACTAGTGGAAAGAATTCTAGAATGGACAAGCCAAGGTAAAAAATCATCCCATAAATCAATCAATATATATCATATTTTCGTCACTACTATAGTATCATTGCTAGTCCATTTAGGTATAGGTCTCCTTTCTAGAGTCAAGCCACGACTTGTGAAAAGATCCCATTTGTTATGTCACTAACTCATGTAAGGAGTCCTTCTACACCTTATCGGTCCCCAACACACAAGTAACCTTCGGCGTAAAGGGTATATTCTAGGAGCCGAATAATGAACTCGTAGGATGGATTTTGAACAAATAAATTAAGTAAGGAATAACCACACTAAACCACAATCATTTTTACTATCCCATCACAGTGATAATCAATCTGTTTGTCTCAATTCTTCATCAAGCTTTTCTCATTTTGTTCATCATTATCAAGAAGCTTTCTCATTTTAATTTTAC
The DNA here is from genome assembly GCA_039654485.1 of Withania somnifera. Classification (NCBI taxonomy): domain Eukaryota; kingdom Viridiplantae; phylum Streptophyta; class Magnoliopsida; order Solanales; family Solanaceae; genus Withania; species Withania somnifera. Next base: position 10,779 of record JBDJHY010183073.1, read on the forward strand.
AAGGTTATAAGTGATCTCATCTCATCAAAATCATATCACAAGTCCAATCATTCTCATCAAATATGTCCAAAAACTAGAGCATGACAAGGAATGTGACCAAACAAGTAGAGTACAATCAGAGGCCACCAATATATATAATTCAACCAAGGAATTATGAATTCAACCATGTGCATCAATCAAGGAATGTGCAATGCAATAAAATGTAATGTCAAGTAGCATGATGTATGCCTGTCCAAATGATACACATCTGCTTCCAATATTTAGAAAGTCGGAACCTACAAGGGTAAGATAAGATATGTACTTGTACTGTCGTGGTACCCGATCCATATATATCATAAAAATACTAGAAAAGCACATCACTCTTTGCTTTTATCTCATATCTTTTAAATGATAATCCTCTTTATCTGTATTTTTCATTCATATATCATGACAATGCCAGAAATAACACCTCGACCATTGCCTCTTTGTACCACATTTCATCATTTTTCAAGTTCCTCAATTTTATTTTAGGAATCCTAAATTCAGCAACGAATAAGTAATACAATATGAAATATAAAATGTGGCATATATATCCTGTAGATCAATAAAGTTCTCATATGGACAACATAGATAAATATCTCATCAAGCCAACAAATCCCTCAGGTAGGTGAAAATATCAAATAAAGAGTCAATCAAGTGCAACTAGCCCCATTGGGACATCTAAAAGGCTACACAATATCTCAACTCAATAGAAAAAAAAAACAATCAAATAATTTATAATCATTTTATCCTTTGTTTTAACCCTACATACTTAACTCTAGAATCTGTGTGAATGCTAGATATTCTACTCACAAGGACACCCTCAAATATTTTTCATTACTTGTACTTGCAAGAAACTAGCACATAAGCACCTAGGATACTTTGTAGAAGACTCAAGAACCTTCGCTTGACATAAAAATTAAAAAATTGAGTTAGGTTTGGGCCTTTCATTTATTCAAAGCCTTTGGGACTACGAAATCTAGTCAAGCACGGATGAGCCATGAGAAAATATGAAAATGATACCTATGTTATTATTTTTAAAACCAGGTCTAAAAACCACCCCAAAAAGGTTAAATCAAGGCATAAGGAAAAATTAGATTTTAATATATATATATATATATATTACTCATGACTTGAGGATTTGATATGGAATTTAGTGGAAAATATAGTAGAAATTGGCCTTCAACATCTAAAAATATCAAATCAAGGTTTTTCACAAAAAATTCAAAATTTCTACTTTAAA
>JBDJHY010183083.1:0-12038 GCA_039654485.1 Withania somnifera
TCCTTCTTGGTGTTGGTTGTATTGAACTTTCAGTTATGTGTCACGTTTGGTCATGATCTGCTTGTAGCCCGAGTCTGTGGTTATACCTTGTTAGTGGCTTCTTTCATACCTATTAGAAAATACTCCACACATTGATAGCTGACCCACCTCGCCCTTACTAGTTATTTCTACAGTTACTATTTTTTTTTGTATATTTTGTGCCATTGCCCTATTTTCTATTGATCGCACTTTACCTTGATTATGCTTAATTTTTCTCGGTCAGCCTATGATGCCTACTGGATACCCCTTGTTTTGGTACTGATGGTACACTTTTGCATATTTCCTGATGCAAGTCCTAGTATTAGATATCAAGGTGGACACGATCGTGTGGACTAGCTTAGTGCTGTTTAGGAGATATGGTGAGCAATTGGCGCTCATGTTGGCAGTCTTCCTTCTATTTCTACAGTTGTTCTTCTTAGAGTATGGACATCTATTTTGTAGTTTTTGCCTCGTTGTGGGGGTGTATTTTGTATTTTTATGTATATAGATGATCTATAACCATGATGCTAGGTTCTGGGGAGTCATGTTCAGTGGTGTATCATTATGTTCTATTTCATCTCCTTTCCCTTTTTTGTTAGGTACTAGGTACCGGCTGGCAGTCTGGGCTAGGATTAGGCTTGTCTACTAATGAAATGTAAAGTCATCACAACTCAATTTTAGGGTTGTGACAGAGTGATATCAGATCTCTAGGTTCACCAATATCTTTGGCTATAGGAGGAAGTGTTTCGTAGAGTCCCACGAATCGGTATATAGACATCTGTATCCTATCTTCTAGAGGATACATGACACTCTTTACGAAAGATTCATTTCTTGAGTCTTTATGTGCGTGTATGGTCATTGAGTTCCTATCCTTTATTTCAGCTCGACTCCTTCCAGATGATTAGAAAGAGGCCCTTGGTGAGCACTAGTGAGATATCCATGCGCATTCTTAGAGTTAAGAATTAGGATCAAGTGCCAGAATACCATGTCATTAGACCTAAAATTTGGGAATCATCTGGGCTCTAGCAGGGGTTACTCTCATACCGGTTTTGTAGAGCGTCAAAATTTAATCAGAAGTACCAGTGCGTTTCTTGGGAGGAGTATCGGTTGAGAATGAGTTTGATTGGTTGTTATAAGGGGTTGTTGACTGAGTGGGACTATGCGGCATTGTTTGTCAAGATTAATAGATATATTCCTATAGTATATGCTATAAGATATGAAAGGGATTTACCTGGCAAAGAAGGCTGGTTGTGATTTATATCGGGATCTAAGAAAGGAAAGTCCTGGGAGTTTATTTATATGTGGAGAGTTTGTACATAAGGCTACGGATTGCCCTTTCTTAGGTTTCTTTCATCATAGCAACCTGGGTAGAGTAGCCAGAGTTTTGGTCTGGCCCATTTAGTTCTCCCTCTGAGTCATCGTAATAGTTTCAGTGATACCTGACTTATGAGTGAATGATATGATAGACAGAGATTTTGGCGGTAATAGCAGATTCAGTTGGGATAGTCCAGTTAGTCTATTCAGATCCTTTCCGAGTTAGCAGTCATTTAGAGTGGATAGTGGTATTAGTGTTTTTTTTTATACTTGCAGGGGGATGGATCTTTGGGCCAAGGAGTGCCCGAGTTGTGGGTGCCTTAGTCAGCTGACCGACAGAGTTTTCCAGTAGTTCTTTGCCTTTTGGTTGTGATCGTGGGCCAGGTGCTTAGGTGAGCTACCTTTGAGATTTATTATGATGCAGTTTTATTTCATTCCCTACCTAGTTAGCTTATGTTGACTTGGGCGTGACTCTAACTTATTTTTTGCTTGCTTTATCTATGTTAGCTTAAGTGCCCTTACCCTAGTTGATGTGGTATTATAGACTAGGGTTCGGCCTTACCATTAGCCTTTGATGTTATGGGCCTCATTTATGCAATTATTTGTTGATACATGAGTTGTGATTTTAATTGGAGAGCTGAGCCATGTCTGTTTTCCCAGGGAGGTGCTTGTGGTTCCTTGTCAGGTTGTGGTCTTCTGATTCAAGGGCCGAGTTCCCTTGTTAGGTGGGCCTTACTATATCCCAACTGATATTTTAGTACCCTCACCTTGTCCTAATCTGAGTGGTGGATATTGTTCCCATAGTCCTTTTTTCCTTGTATTTGAGGTGGGAGACTTTTAGTAGTAAATCCTCGTGAGGAATTTGAGTTGTTTGGCTAGTTTAGCTTGTAGATGTTTTGGGGTTGCAGAGTTGTGCCTTCTGTAATTGGTGGCCTTAGTGTTTTTTTCGGGCATGGATAGGTTACCCTGTTCTCCCTAGATTTTGGATGGTTATATTATGATTATACCTTAGCCATGGCTAGTGTATCTCGGTAGGTTGGTAGAGGTCCTTAGTCCCTTGATGATTCAGATACGTCTTATATTGAGTTTAGGTAGTTAATTCCTCGAAAGTACTTCTTAGAATTGTGTGTTCGAGGGTCTCTTCATTACTGCAGGCAGATGCCCTATTATCCTATAGTGATCTTATCAGATTGTGAGCTATTTGGTAGTTCTAGGTTCTGACTGCGCTATTTAGGACTTCCATTAGTTGGTTCTAGAGAACCAAAATGAGTAGCTTTGCGAGTAAATGACTCCCTCATTTAGTTCATTCTCTTCGATTCTGGATTGATTGCCAGAGACATTACCCTTATCCTTCACCCATGTCAGGGTATATGAGATAGCTTGTTATCTCTTGAGTTTCCTCGATCATGTTTGTTGGTGGTTAGTCTTTATGCCTACAGGCATGTAGCTATGCTGGTATACGACAGTGCTTCTTTAGTGGTGGATTGAGATTGTCGTATCCTAGAGGATTTAGTACGCACAGTTATGTGATTCTTCCAAGTCAATCGATGTGGTCGTGTAGGTTTGATCCCCTTTAGTGAATACGGGGTTGGTTCGTACTGTGCTTTTTTGTGTTTTATACTAGTGGTTGGTTTATATGAGGTTGTGATCCAGTTTTGCTATTGTATTCCTCATACGAAAGTTTGGATTTGTTTAGGTTCTGAGTTAGGGGCACCTAAGGTTAGAAGGTTATGAGTAGTTGGAGTTTATTCCTATTCTTGGTTTGTGATGTCCATTAGTTTTGAGCATTGGCATTTTGGATGATGTGGTAGTTTGGGTTGTTACACTGTGTTATTATGAGACGACGATAGTTGAACTGCAGTTGTGACTTGAGGTTACTATCAATGTGTGGGTAGTATGATAGAGTACTTTGGGGTTGCCGTTTCTTTGTATTTCAAATGTATTTTAGGTTGATTCCATATTGATTTTAGGATTTATAGGTTGATTTTGATGATCGGAGTTCAAATAGGTACCTTGGTTTTAGTTCCAAGCCAAGAGTAGGATTGGCTTTGCAGGAGGGTCAACCGACATTTGTGGTGCCTGATGTTGTTGATTGCCAGTTGATGTAAGTTTCCTTTTTGGGGTACTGTGAGTCAATTATACCCTAGGAGCTCATAGTCTTGGGATCTCTCCTACAGGGTTTCATTAGTTTCTGACAGTACGATATGGATAGATATTGCTCTTAGTAGTCCCAAAGTGATGATTTGATTCAGACTATTCTATGCAAGCCGATCATACCAGATATTCTATGCGCTTGGGCGTCACAGAGATATGTAGAGGATCTTTATACCTTAATGTTTGGGAGGTCGTTTAAGTTTGTAAGGTCCTATTTTTTATTATTTCAGATAGCGGCACTCGATTCATTTATTGATTTGCTGAAGATAGTCTGATTTTTTATCCACATACTGACAGCCAGTGCGAGTGGATAATTTTGGTACCCAAGATAGATCACAAGCTTTTTTTCTTTTTTGGTTATGGTTGAGTTTGATGTTTGTCCTTAACATGACTTCATATGACATCAATTTCTATTCTAGTGTTCAGATGATGCCGTTTGGGGTTTGACTGTTGATGTTTGAATTGCCAGAAGGTGAGGTTCGAGCACCGCAATCTAGCTGGTGTGTTATCGTGAATCCCTATTCTTGAGTAGAAACAAGAACAAATTATCATGGTTTTGTTATAGACTCCCTCGTACTTCCTAGAGTTGTGATTGTATATGAATTATTGTGAATCAACTGACTTAATATGTTCCTTTCCTACCGACTTTATCTTCTTGGGATGCCGAGAGATTTGCTGCATTGTTGTTAGAGTCATTCTGCGTCTATGTGGGATACCAACTTCTATTTTATAAATCAGGTACATAGTTTACTTCATAGTTCTTGAGAACTATGCATCATGAGATAGGTAACCCGATAGCTTTGAGTATGACTTTTCACCCACAGACAGGCAGGTAGTTTGAGTAGATTATCCCCATACTTCAAGACATGATTTAGGTTTGTATGTTGATCCCGGTAGTAACTGGGATCAGTGTTAGGCCTTAGTAGAATTCTTGTACAGTAGTATTGAGATTTGACCTTAGACGTCTCGTTTGATTTTAGATGTTACAGAGAGAGTCATACTTGTGGGTTAGACTTCAGATAGCATAGAGTAGATAAAGGAGCCACTAATATTGGAGGCATTGCTTCTTGAGTTTAGTATCGAGGACTTGATGATTTCAGGTCCAATTGTGGCCTTTGAAAGCACAGAGCAGATTAGGGGGGTTGTCTGTAGATTCTAGACCTACCTTCAGAGTTAGTGGCGGTACACCCTAGTACACCTATGTCTTTATGCCTTGTTATTATAGACTAGACTCCCATGCAATTTTTTATGGGTAAGCTTGATTGGAAAGCTGGTTAGTTTATGTCGGGCACCCTGAGGCAGCTATTAAGGAACGATGTAGACGGATTTAGCCTAGAATTTTTTTTCTGTTATGAGTTCGTTGGGCTCATCTTCCAGTTGAGGAGGTCATTTCGAAGTTGGAAGGATCGTATGGGTACTACATTTTGCCACTTCAGACTTTGGGCACTCCTTCCTTCTTAGCCTTTACAGACTAAAGTTTTTTAGAGGTGGATATTGTAATTATCCTCGGGGCCATTTTCACGATTCTCTTGATTTATCTATATTTAGAGCATTCTCGTAACTTCCTCAAGTTATTCGTGACTTCCTGGATTAGTAGGTTGGTTTCCTGATAGTTTTATAGATTAATTATTTTATAATCATAGCTTTTTTGGGCCTTACTTAGCTTACACTATCCTAAATTGTCTTTTTGTTGATTCTGTTGAGTCTAGAATATTGATTACTTAAATATTTCATATATGTATTGTCAAAATCAGACCCCACTTCCATTTATATGCATTTTTGAATTTTTTTCCAAAAATCTGTTAAGAAATAGCCGTGGGAACCGATAAATCATCCAGATGACCGATTTATCGTCCAGTCGGTGGGCCTATATAAAGTTGTCCTCCACACAAAATTTTCTTTTTTTTTTTAAAGTTCAGAAAGTTTCTTGGGTTTTAGTATGATTTGAGAGCTTTTGAAGGGGTTTATCCAAGTTTTGATCCACAGAAACTTGTTACTGTGGTTCTACGATCATTTATACTAGATAATTCATTGTTTCTATGTTATATAAATTTTTGGGCTTATATCTTCCATTTCTATTGTTAATTTGAGCCCTATTTTGTACCATATGATGTATGAGCTTTGCTCTACGTGTTGGTATAAATATTTCCTGTTTCCAAGCTATTAGGCTTTATGGACCTTTTTCTAGTTTGGATTTCGACCCCACTATTTATATAGAAATAAGGGTTTGTTTTACTCATTTTGATAAGTGGGTTACGTTTTTTTCGCCTTATGCAATTTCGAGCTTTGTGCATAATTTTTAAATATTTGGGCATGCTTTTTGAAGAGATCACTAGAATCCAGGTAAGCTACGGTCTATTTTTTTTAGACTGGTTATTAGTGTAATATATGTATGGTAAAGTGCCAACTAGAGGCTGGGATTACTAGTCAGGCCATGATATGCTTCCAGCCTTGGGCCTACTTAGCTGGCTTGTATCTTAACTACTTACCTTGGGTCTATATCACCCTACTAGCGTTTTTAAAGCCGACTCTGGAACATAGTATGGTTGGTGGAGGTGTAACACCTTTGGTGCGTATTGTTTATACATCGACTCTGCAAATCAATGAGGTTGGGGGAGGGGATTATAGTAGTGATTAAAGCTTAGTAGCAATCCCCTAATTTAGGCTGGTAGCATTAGAACCGATCTAGGTAGGCTTATTATTCTATGTTATACCTGAAATATTATGTGTGATTAGAGCATGTGTGACCCCTTTGGGCCATAGATAGCTGGGTGCAACTTTGTTGGTTGGTTAGTTGTCTCATGTGATGACATTATACCTAGCCGGATACACTTTGCTGGTAGTTAGAGTCCTTTGTGATGATATCATGATCTAGCCTGGTACGAGCCTGAGAGTGTGTTATATTGGATCGAGCTATCATATATCCATTTCTTTCATTTCATGGGTGTGTACTTGGTCCTTAACTGCCGCCCTCTGGGAAGTCGTGACATTATTGGTATAATTACTCATGGATTGGGACCATAGTTGGTCTAGGAGAGGATATATATTGTGACTAGGGCTTGGCAACCATTCTATGGATTGCAGTTAGCAGCCTTAGACCAGTTTAGCCTATTGATTGGTTCTACATGGCAAGCATGAATTGATTGTTTTAAAAGGTAACTTGATTTGGAAAGAGTAATAACTAGAAACTGGTTTCATATATATACTTTATCTTCCACGACTACGCTCATGAGCAGTATGGATTTATTTTCTCATACCACTTGAGGCTATTTCTTACTATCATCGTGATTTTTGGATATCACCTTTATGGCAGGGGTTGGGTCTTTTTGAGATTTGGATTTTACCTATATAGATGGACCTGTGTTTCCAATGATCTATGATATATGGGATGAGCTCGAGTTTTGTCCTTTTAACCCTGATGACTTAGAACTAATTGGCTTATTACGAGGATTTTAGTACGTGGGATTGGATCCCTCCACGGACCCTCCAACTTAGGTAGCCATGCCTGGGATATGTTGCGTGGCCGGGGGAGGGTATACTGGGGTAAGTTGGGTAAGTATGTGGGGAAGATTTCCTAGGTCCGCCCCTGACAAAGTCCTGTACTAGAAAGGGTGCCTGCGGTCGCTAATTTACTTTCCAACACCCTTTTTAATTGCATCTCTGCATGTTGACTTGCACTCTTCAGGACTTTGGGAAATTACCTGTTGGGTTACTTGGTTGCCTGAGTGTACCTACCGGTAGAATGGAGTGTCGGCCAGGTTTGGTTGCTAATAGACTTTGTTTGTTCCTTTCTTTCTATGGTAGGTACTATTGTGCACTTTTTGCAATTTTTATTAACATAGCTGATTAATGGTTTGTATTCACTATTGGTCCTTTCCAGTGTTGGTTACGTTGGAGCCCCAGGTACATGTCATATTTGTTCATGATCTGCTTGTGGCCCAAGTCTATGTTTTATACCTTGTTAGTGGCTTATTTCATACCTGTTAGCCAATACTATACACACTGATAGACCCTCACACTTTCTAGCTATTACTATAGTTATTAGTTTTCATTGAATATTTTATACCATGCCTATTTCTTGTTGATCGCCCATTACCCTTCTTATGCTTACTTTTCCCTGTTGGACTATGATGCCTACTAGGTACCATTGTTTTTGGTGCTAATAGTACACTTCTACATCTTTCCAAATGCAGGACCTAGTACGATTTATCAGGGTGGACACGATCGTGTGGACTAGCTTGTGCTGTTCAGGAAATATGGTGAGAAGTTGGCGCTCGTGCTGAACAGTCTTCCTTCTATCTCTACAACTGTTTTACTTGGATTATGGACAACTATTTTGTAGTTTTTTCTCTGTTGTGGGTTGTATTTTTTTATCTTTCTGCATATAGATGATCTACAACCATGATATCAGGTTCTGGGGAGTCATATTCAATAGTGTATTGTTGTGTTCTATTTCATTTCCTTTCCCTTTTTTGTTGGGTACTTTGTATCGGCCCCCTCCACTTACGTCTGGGTCGAGATTAGTCTTGTCTACAAGTGAAATATAGACATCATCACAACTCGATTTTTGGATCGTGAAAGAGGTTTTGATGATTCTTTTGTAAAATTGATAAATCTCAATGGGTCTAATAGTTCATTCATTTTCTAAGGAAACAATCAATGGTTTCAAACATCGATTTTCTCCTACAATCTTTATATTGATTAATGAAGAAGATGGTGGTTGGGAAAGAAATTCATTAACTAGATTGGTTCATACCTATTAAATTATTTTATCTAGAGATAGTCTAATCATTTGATAATTCAAATTTGTTGTTCAGACTGGAGCACCTTGGGGTTTGGAAGGACCCTAGGTGAAATTAGGTCGTTGATTGGAAAATAGTGGACCAGGTTAAAACTAATTCCACCCATTAAAAAATTCAAATCTAGAATATGAATCTAAACCCTATTCATGAAGTTCACCCATTTGAACACACCTTAAACCTTCCTCCTATTCATTAATTCTAATGTTGATCTAGTATTTTTGCTACTTGATCTCTATTTAGAAGATATTTTTACTTTAATGTACCCCTAATTTTTATTTTCTTATTTTGTTGATAAAAATGAAATCAAAGTATGAAGCTCTATACTGATTTGATAAATTCCTTCTTCATTCCTGGTGGAAATCGTCCCTAACTCCTTGAAGTTAGGTGTTATTTTTTTTAAAAAATCATTTATATATTTCTTTTAGTTCCAAAAGAATATTTAGACAACACAAAATTTTTGGGACCATTGACAAGGAATAGAATTGTGTATTTATCTCTTTAGTGTGTTATTTCACTTTTGATTTTGTATTTTTTTAATTTTGATTTTATTTTTAGCTTTTTTTTGTTTTTAGGTGGAGTATTGATTCAGAAAAAAGGAATTTATAAAACATAGGCATGGTAGGCACTATATGATTTCCTCCTATCTTTGGGAATGAGACTTTAAATGTTATAAGTATTATGCTCTATTTTCTCACCATTAAAGTTCTAATTAGGGGTTAACCACGTAAAGACTCTAAAAGACATTTGTGGAATTTTTGCCAAAGTATATTCCTATTTCACGACACGGCTTGAAGAGTTTCTTGAGGACTCTAATGAGTTTACTAAATCTTTCTTGTAGAACTTTTTCCCTCTATACCTCATGGCATAATTAAGAGATGATATTATTAATTTTTTCTAATGTCGGGTGAGGCATTGCATGAGGTAGACACTGTTTAAGAAAAAGCTCTTACAATGTCCCCACATGGTCTCCCAAATTGAGGGTTACTTCAAAGTTTCTATAGGTCCTTGATTCAATTAATATGTCTATGTTTCACAACATGGTTAATGCATCCTTTATAGACCATTATAGTGACCCTCAAGGTCATTTTTTTATTTTCAGCAAAAAATATTGTTCTGTCCTTTCCCATTGTTGCATTATGTCAAACTAAGTTTGTTTATTGGTTGGATTAAGGGAAGAAAGGATTTATTAGCTATTTTGGAATATTTTTCAGTTTTAAGGCTTAAATCTTGGAAATAGTTGATTTTAGTCAATATTTGAGGTCTGGAGTCTAGATTCAAAAATCAGTCAGTTAATTAGATCCGAAATGTAGAAACTAGTCTTGGAGGAACTTTGATTTTAGTTTTAGACCCTTCGTATCGAGTTTGGGTGATTTAACGGGATAAGTTATAAGTTTAAGAAAAATGATTGACTTGAGTCATTATTTTAATTTTTGAGTGCTCAGATTTGAAATATAACAATTTATTTGGTTTTGGAAGGTAATTTTCGGTCTAGGAAGCAGTTTTCCTATACTATATGGCGATTACGACGAGGTTTTATTTTTTTTGGTTCAAGTTTCATTTAGAGAGATTTTTAATAGATATTAGGTCAAGGAGACCTCAAGTTTGTGTTTTGATGGTTCCATTGAGTCTTAGTATCAAATTAGTATGGATTCATATATGATTTATGTGTATGAGATTTCAAATGAATCCCAGAGTCCATTCTAAGAATTTAATAAATGTTGGTCGTTATTTCCTGCTATCGTCTAGTGTAGTATGATTTGGTCATTGTGATCATATCCTAGGTATCACGGTAGTGAAGGTGTATTTTTTGTCATTGCAATCACATAGTTGGGCCGTAAAGCTTTGTGATTTTCTCTCTACATGATTGCATCAACTAGTTGATCGCAAAGAGAAACTGGGAGTTAGGTCCTAGTTGGCTTGTCGAGATTGTGAGGTGGTGTCGCAATTGTGATTAATGCATTGTTCACATTAGTTTTAAAGTCTCATTTTTACTAGTTGGCGAGTTTTATCAGATTTTTCGAGATCAAAAGAGAGAATTTAAGTCTAAACTCCTAGATAATGATTCCTAATTTTGTTTCATCAATCTATATCATCTTTAACATGATTTTTCCCTTGAATTATGGATGATTTCAATACTAAAAATGGGATTTTATGCATGAATTAGAAATGGATTTTATTGAATTTGGATTACAAAATGGATTTGAATTTGATAAAACTTCTACATAAACTTCCCAAGTGATGTTCAACACATTTTATAATGAACTTTTGATTTTATAGTTATGGGTCCAAGGCAGGATTTTTGAATAATCTTTGAAATATCATTTAATGATTATTAATTATTATATTTTGTTCTGGGTGATATATTAGTGACCATACCATGATCAGTTTAAGGCTTTATGGAAGGGAAATGCCAAGGAGTGATTGTTAGTTTTTCAAATTTGAGGCAAGTTGAGGTTCTATGATCTTTTTTATAAATGTTTGCATGTTTGTTTGATTTTTTATGTGAATGTGTCACAACCCGATTTCTCGGATCATTATGGCACCTACTATACCACCAGTAGGAGAATCAACACTATAGTTCGAAGCCAAAAAGGAGGTCTGCTATAACAAAAGAGAAAAATTTACAAATATAATAAACCAAAATATAACTGGAAAATAAATACTCAATGTAGCAGAATTACAATGAGTGGATAGTACCTAAAACCCAGTAGTCAATGTAATACAAAATTTCTAAGTACAGAATATGAAATAAAAGTCTAAAGTTAATGAATCTCCGAAAATACAAGGAGATCAACCAAATAATGCAAAGAAGTAGGAAAAAGCTAGGGTCACGACCCGATTTCTCGAATCATGCTGACACCTACTATACCACCAGTAGGAGAACCAAACTCCATAGTCCGTAGCCGAAGCGAAGGACTACTACAATTAATGCGGATAAATATGAAATGAAATAGTAACAATAATAAAGCTGAATACACCCAAGACCCGATGTTAATGTCAAACAAACCACTAGTATAGAACAACAACGGTAGAAAATATACATTATCCAAAGGTCTCCGAAATATAATGGAGATAATCAAAATATAAAGATGAAGAGAAACAGGATCAAACTGCAAGCTAAGATCACCCAGAAAATCTGATTTGAGGAGAAACGAACGATCAGCAAGCTGAATCACGAATGAGGACCTGTACTCGAATCTACACAAGTGCAAGTGTAGTATGAGTAAAAGCCGCTGAAGAAACCTGTACTCAGTAGGTTTCGAGGCCCTCTGAGCACACAACAAAACTAACTGCAGTAAATAACGGAATAACAAGGAAAGTGGTCATGGAAGCAAATAAGACATATTAGGAAACTAGCAGTTCAATAAGAATCAATGCCACATAAACAGATATTGCTAGCTAATCACATAACAAGACCACCTATACCGGATCAAAATAATTTGGTGTCCTTCTAACAACATATGTGAAATTATAACCAATAAATAGGAATCAAGGAAGATAAGGATCGAATATGGTTGGTATACCAATAACCTCAAGTGAAAGGATAGTGGAATTAATGGAAGTAACAAGCACTAATTCCCACATCACAGGAAACCACAAAAGATTAGTAATAATAGATAAGCATTAAAATAAGAATAAAGTAAAACTAATAAATGCTCGGTGCATTACAAATAATCACGCTCACCCGGAGGCATTACCATTATTAGCCAGGGGTACACTGAAGAAAACAAGTGCAGAAAAGTAACAAAC
>JBDJHY010183103.1:0-12038 GCA_039654485.1 Withania somnifera
ATATCTTTTGTTTTGTTTCTTTCTCCCTCAATCTTATATTGTGATTCGTAACCCGAATCAGATCATATAGTAATTGATCTTAGGCCAGCTTAGAATATGATATAAGTCCATAGATTTAGAATTATTATCCTCAAAATAAGAAGGAGATAAGAAAGCTAATAGCCAAATTTGGTCTTGATAACTAAATAGTGATGATTTCTAGAAAAGAGCTATGGTCAAAACACCAATCCATTTTTTCTTTTATGTATTCCTCAAATTTCATTCAATATGACACCCTTTTCATATCTTGTGTGTCAACATCATGCCCATGACTCAGGCTCATGTACTTCATATAGATTCACGTGTATGTTCAATCCCTAGAAAATAAAGCAATTTTACAAGCTCAACAATCTCAATATTATCCATAAACTCATGAATTTCAGCCTCATGTTATACTTCTTAGGGTATATGCATTCAAGTTCCCCTAGTATGATCGAGTCCGATGAACTCTTGATACACCATGTTTAAGGTCTAGGCACCTTATGTAGAATCATATCTAGCTTTAGTTCCCAGATAAAAATCAAACACTTAGAAAACAATCTTAGTCATACACATTATTCAGGCATTCAATTTGCTTATAGTTAAGCATAGAGTTCTTAGTATGATTTATATCTAGTTTGCATTACATTTCAAATTTAAATTCTATTTCATGACTTTGAGTTTCAGACCCTTTAATGCCTTAGTATTTAGTTACACTACACTTATGTCTCTTAGTATGAAAATTTATATGGACTTAGTCCTCAGGATATTCTCTAACTAGCTAGTGAGGTCATGTTATGTATTGATATGCTCAGACTAGATTTCTTCAATAGATCGTGCTTATGATTCTCTATACTTTATGTACTATTTATGTTCATCTATAAGAGTAAATATCAGTTATGTCATGATCATTCTCGGTACAACCTTTATTCAGGATTTATACACTCAATACATAAAGTGGTCATGCCTATCATACTCTACTTCGCAGGCTTCGTATTGAGTGTTAAGCTTGCAATATGAGTTAATCTAGCTAGAACAATATTTTTTTCAGTATAGATGCTCAATTTAGACTTTATGTTTATGATATAGAGTTAGACTTCTATTCATAACTTTTATAATTTATGTTTATGCTATATCCCCTTCAGTGATTTTATTTATGAAGCAGTATATGGTAATGATAGAAGCTAAGTGAAAAATAATATCTGATATTGTTAGTACTCAATTAGTAGAGACTCTAGTGTATTTGTATCACCTAAGTTATTAAGCACAGATAAAGCATAAGGTAAAGTCCAATTATGTGTAATAAGTAGAGAGATTATTGGGTATGTCCTTTTATGAGTAGACACCAATACTATTGATTTTAGTGATGGTTGAGAAGATTGTTGGATAGTTTTAGATTCGAGGAGAATATAGCGTTAAGCTTGAATGACATGTTGGTAATGTGTGGCAATAGTATTATGATGTTAGTGAATCTATAATTAGAGCTAGAGGTCGATTGATTTAAGGATAAGGAGAAGTGTTTTTATGGATGTAGAATATGAAATATCATGTCTTAAACTAGCATGATCATATTACGTATAGCACCTTGTACCTCCAAAATAAATATGGTCACAGAAATAATGTGATTAAACTCTATCTCTTGTAGTTATATCTACCATTTTAAGAATTATGAGATGCAGATAATGAAGTATAGCTTCATAAGAGGGAGCAATTTTTTAAGTATGGTTAAGGTTAAAGATTATCAATCGTATTGTTTAAGAAATGGCTAGTCATATTCTTACTTCGTGCATAATAAACTCATATTTCATGTATTGTACCTCCTTATTGAATGAAGCATGTGTACAAGGATAGGTTCATGTCCTAAGACAAGTTCTTCAACTTTCTGCTAGTTTCTTGCACTCTTGGCTTATGATCCAGCATTATTTAGTAGGTTATTATCAAGACCTTGTTTTATTTAAGTAAAATTCATCTCATATGTTTTCCTTCGAGTCAAGACTATTATTCAAGGATGAATGATCCCAAAGGGGAGATATTGTAACACCCTAGACTTTTAAATTAAAACTTGAACCATTATCCGTATGTGGTTAGACCCAAGCCCAATTATTTCATACTTGAGCCTATGTGTTAAAATCAGTTTTAAGTATATGAAGAGTATTAGAGGTAAATTAAGTTTTTAATAAAACCCCAATAAAAAATTGAATTCAAAGTTTTTTTATCGTCTTAGTTTTAATATAAGTTCAACTATGGGTCAACTTCAAATGATCATAACTCTTAAAATATTTGTATGGCCTATAACCTATAAAATTAAAGTTCTTTATGACCTCTTTCCACTGAATCAAAACGTTCATCAATATGACGTTCTAGTAAAAGTTTATTGACTTTTACTAGAGATTATCTGAGTTGTCAAAGTGGACGACCAGAGTGGACGGGCCATCCTCAGGAGGAAGAATCATCTTTGGGGCAATCCAAATTTTTAGCGAAATTTATTATAGATGAGATGGAGTAGACAGGTCATCCACTGATGGATAGATCGTCCCTAAGGCCTTCTGACTTGAAATTTTTAGCACTCTTAAGGAAAAATTAAGGGGTAGTTTGGTCTTTTTCTTACCCAATGTCCTTATCATGTTTTTAAAATACCCTGTTAGATTAGGTGAAAGCCCCATATTAGTTGGGGAATAGACTTACAATTTTCTTATATGGACATGGAAAATCTTTCGCTCATGAGCTAATTTTTGGGGTTGAGTTAGGCACAAGTTCCATATCTTTACATGGTATCAGAGCCAAGTTTGCGTCATTGCCAAAATTAGTTCACTTTCTCATAGAAAATGGTGTGCTGCCTGACCGGATTTTTTTCTAGGATGAAAAGTGTCATTCACAGCCAACCTAGGGAGAATCAATGAATAATTCTTGACTTCTACAGATCAAGAGCGTACTGATAGGTTTTATTAGTCTAATTCTTTGGCTTGGATATTTGCATATAACTTCCAACAGATTTACTATGTCTATTTAATCATCAGATTATAGTAATCTCAATTTTTTTAGTACTTTGTTCTAGGTCAGAATTATTTTTTTAGATGTTTATTGACAGTGTTACTTTGAAATCTGAGCTACATTTGCTTGGTCTTGGCTTTTTACATAGCTATTTGCTGGAATCAAATTTGTTTTTCTAAGTTCTTAATTTATAGTCACTATTTTTGGTGTCTAGTATCTCTTGATGACTTTTGGTTGTTGTGCATAACTTTTGGTTACTCTCTCTTTGTTTGATGGTGGGCTGCAATAGTTTGTGTCCCTAATCTTTCTTGATACACTTTTTGGTTGACCTCATTTAAAAAAAATTAGATACTATGGACTTTTTTTTTAAAATGACTTATAACATGGGAAATCATGGTACATCTTTTGAGAAAGTGATTTGCAGTCAACTGAGGAATTTGTTGAAGTTTGTCGATATCTAAAGTTACTGGAGAAATCCACTCCAGTTAATGCTTTTGTAGAGTCCTATTAAACAAGTCTTATCACCTCTTCTAATAAATTTGTAATTGATTCAGGTGCCAAAATCACATAACTGGTTATCTTAATATTTTTTCTAGATTTAAACCACATAAAACACCTTCTTTGTTTATTATAGCTAATGATCAACTTGTACTTGTGTTGTTTTTTGGACTGTAAACCAACTTCCTCTACTACCTTGTCGTTGGTTCTAACTCTACCAAACTTGGCCTTTAATTTGATTTTTATCAGTAAAATTACTAAAGAGCTTAATTATTGGATCTCATTTTTTTCAGACCATTGTCTATTTTGAGATCTTGAAATAAACGAGTTGTTAATAAAGGATATGTATCTGATGATTTCTATATCCTTGATGAATAAGAGCCTCGGTCTGTTGCCTACTCTAGTATTGTGTCCTCGTTCAAGGGATGTTTTGATTATGTTAGGATTTTCAATATACCCTATTTATTTCATTAATTTTATAGAATTCTTATGTTATATATATGATTTTGCATCTCCATATAAATATTTTATACATCATGAAAATTTGCAAGATTTCCTTGTTGCCCTAGTTGGATTTCATGACTTTAAGCATATGATTTTCTATAATCTAGATTTCCAACATATGGTTTTGGAACTCCTACGATTTTATGGAAAAGATATCCATATGTAGGTAAAATTTATTCATAATATTCTTCAAAGTTTATTTATGATCCATAAGTTAAGTTATGAACTTTATGTTTTTCAAAGATTGTATTGTTCTAGTATATGATCTAAAATATGTTAAGGAACAAGTCTCAAAGAATTATGATCTATGAATGGTATGGGAAAGATGTGCAAATATAAGATTTAAATGAGTTATGTATATACAATAAGTTTATGGAGGATTATTGAGCACCGAGAGAATAAGGTTTTAGACAACTCAAATTGCATAACTACGTCGTCACCATCGGTTCTATTACCAAAAATCACCTAGGCATAATGAAAGATCGTAGTGAATATTTGATGTAACTTTGGCCGGCTATCACCTATTTTTTTGGTGAAAGAGAAGTACACCAGACTCTATGTAGATCGTATGGTTTATTATCGGTCAAACAAAACTTCCACCTAAAAAAAAAAATTTTTTTTTTGATAGTCTACACGATATGAATCCGTACATGTTAGTCCTTAGATGATTTTTAATATGCATGTCACAAGAATTTACTTTTGGTCTTTATTTTTCACATATGTTATTTGACAATAAATAGAGCATAAAGATATCTATTGAAACTTCTATTACAACTTACATTCAATTTACCTATAATTTAAATTATATTTGCATTTCTACATAATTAGTATCTTCCCTGTACTAACTATATACTTCTACTGCCTACATTGTTATGTGATTGTAGATATTGGTGATCATTATCGGGCTCATGGCTAAAAAACATTCCACCACAAGATCGGAGTTGGTGACTCTTCATCATCCCGAGGACTTTGTTGGTAATTTTAAATATTTTGTAGGCAGTCATTTATTTAAGGTCACCAGAGGCTTGTTCCCAATAAAGTAATATTTACAATAGTTTTTATAGAGGCTTTTCATACGAAAATGAGTGACATTATTCATGTTAGCCCATAAGGTCTAGTCTTTGATATTTTAAATTCTTATATTTATGATTTCCATATATTAAGTCATATTTTGTTGTTTAGATTCTGATTGTGAGTATATTGTGTTTGTTATGTATGCCATGAGTTTGTTTGAGGCCACTCATGGTTCCAAGTACCAAGTCTCATCTAGACAGTAGACTCGGAGTGTGATAAATAAAGAGTCTAATAACTATATGTGGCATGACTTTCTGTTTTATCTCTCAAAAAATGATCCAAAAGTGTGTGTTGATTTGTTCTTTTTCAACAAAAGGTACAAGGTGTCTCACACAACTAGTAACAATTGTGCGAGGGAATAATAAAGTTTTTCTACGATGAGTGACTGAAGCCTTAATCCCAACGATTTTAATCACTATATCTTGCTTCTCTTAGCTTGTCCTGAGTAAATTCATATATGAGTATGCTTTCCATACACCCGTCCCGCTCTTGTCCATACATTTGAGTACAATAGAGTTTTCTTTGTCATTTTCAATCATTATATCTGTGACATTCAACTTTTTTTCTTCACATTTTGAATTAGTTTTGAGTTTTTACTATTTTAAATAATTTTGAAATTTTTATTCTCATAATTGTAAAGACTTTTAGGAGATAATTTTAGTATAATTTACCCATTTTGAATAAAAATATATGATTCTGTAAGTAATTGCATGGAAATATATATATATATAGTGAAAATCATGCTTAATTTGAAAATTACCTTGATTTCTCCAAACTAATTTAGACTTGCAGATTATTTGCAAAATTAGTCTCTTGAAAAAACTATTATGCCTTGCAAAATAATCACTTCTAGATTTTTATAATTATAAAGCTTATTGATTGATTAGAATTCAAATCGTTTTAATTTGATTGGTCAAATTTTGCTCCAATTAAATTAATCTGGTCACATTATAAATCAATATGGTCATGTTAATCCTCTAATTCGGCCAAAATATAATTTGTTATATTAAACTTCCATTATTGAACACCTAATCCGTCCAAATTTAACCCCATGCCCCTTTTCAAACCCAATAACCTGGTCCACTCAACGTTAAACTAGAAAAAACTTTCTAAAATATTCCCCATGCTCACACACTCCTCAATTATTTTATGAAAGACCGCACATAACACATTGCATATGCCTTCAAGAATCTTTTGCTCCCCTCTTCGACACTTCTCGTAGAAGCTCGATGAACCCAAGCAGAAACCGAATGAGTCTGTCAAATGCAATCAATGACAACGAATTTTGTTAATATCCCATCCACCTGTACATGAACATTTATCTCCCCATGATTTTGTACCCTAGAAGCCTCTAGAAGAATCCAGGTGGCATTTCAAATGGGATTATTCCCTCAAATTCATCAAAATCCTCTAAAATTGTACTAACTAGTACAGATTCAAGTTATAACATTATCCTCCATTTCAAATAAGAATTTTTCAAGTGTTCTCCCCAACTTTCCCATCAGAAACCCCCCCCCCCCCTTTCCCAAAAGCTCAATTCTGAGATCGCCCAACTCTCTATCTATAAATGGCTCCGTGTTCATAGTGAGAAAGGGGAATTTTTTTATAAAACTAAAGACCCTCAAAGTAAGGGATTTTTGCTACCAGGCAGGTTCTCTAGGCTAGAAATCTATAAGACTCTTAGTAGCTTGATTTTCGGCTTAGAATATATATTTTTAGATGTACTGGTAGTTTGATTTCTGGAAAAGTTTTGAGTCCCATTTTCTGCTCCAAAATAGGTAAATGCTTCATATTTTCCGCTATTCGTCTCTTTGTTTGGATGTTATATTGAAAGATCGTTTGTAATAATAATTTTATTGATGCAACATTAGAATCTGTATGAATGAATTTTGGCGAGGTTTTGAGATAACATGATTAGAAGCTTAAAGGATAGAAGCATAACATATTTCACAGTTCACAAAATCAATTAGATTTTAGGAAAGCAGTAAACACTGCACCAACTGGTGCTGTGTTAGTTAGGAATATGTTAAGCTGTAGTTCTTTTATCGTACTTATATTAGTACAGCTTGTAATTTATACCCATTCACTGAAATAATATCAGTTTCTCTCTTTCTCTCTTCTATTATTTCTTAGCTAATCTATCAGTTCATTCCTTGAATTAGTCTCCATCTTCTTCGAGCTTGGCTCATAGATTAACTATCTCCAATCGCGACTATCTCAAAGTGCATCCATTAGAGCTCGTGATTCTTGGAATGTCCATGACTAGAAGAAAGAATCAAGAACGATCATTAGATAAAAATGGAGGACAAGCTTTGCTTTCCCAGATTCAAGATCAACAAAAAAGGTGTATGGAGGGCATGGTTAATATGAATGATAGAAATATCAACATTGATAAGGAATTGATGGAAATTAAGCAAGCTAGTGGAAGAATGAAGTACAAGGATAAAGAGTTCAAACCTATTAGGGCAAAATCTTGTGCCGGTGGAGACAAATCTAGTGATATCAGAGTAATGAGTGCAGGAAGGGATTTTCAAGTTGGGGCAAGTGGTATTCTTTTGCAATCAATGCTCTAGGAAAGATTTTCCTAGGTTTTCTGGAAGGATTTGAGAACATTGTTGTACAAAGTGGAGCAATTCTTCTCCATAGATGAGACTCCATATAGTAGCAGAGTAAATATCACAACTATTTATTTGGACGGTGAAACCATAGCTTGGGATAGATTATACATGAAGGCCAGAAATAATAATTCAGAACCTACTTGCACTGTGTACATTTTATCCTTGAATGAAAGATTTGGGATGAATTTGAAGATCCAACAGAAGTAATAAAAAACCTTCAACAAACTAATATAGAGATGAGTTTTACAGATTATTAACTAGAGTAAATTTGTCTAATGAGAACACAATTAGTTGTTTCTTGGGAGGTCTTAAACCTGAATTGAATAAGTCAGTTAAGATTCAAGCACTAAGAACCCTGATGCAAGCTTACACGATGGCAAAATTGTAGGAAGAGGTCTTTGAATAACAAGCTCAAGCATGGGGAATTAAACCCTCTAGTAAGAAGCATAACCCTATACTACCCACTCCTACTGTTCCTAATCATCAAAATTTACAGAAGCCACTACTTGTTACTAATCCTTTCAAAAATCCTTTTGAACCCTATGTTAATAATAAAACTAAATTCTAGAATCATAGCAATAGAAGAAGGATGTAAAATGCTGCAAAAATGGATGAAAAAAAGGGCTAAAGGGTTATGTTTCCCTTGTGTTGAAAATTATATTCAAGGATATGTGTTTAAGGCTAAGAAACAATTGTTTTTGGTAAAAGTAAATGAAGGAGAGGTGATCATGAGTGAATATACAGAATTGGATCAGATGCAGAACAGAATTGAGGGTGAAGTTCTTAACAATTCTGATAAATGTTTGGCTATTTCCCTGCAAGCATTTACTAGGATTAATGGGGCCTAACTATCGGAGTTACTGGATACCATGAGAAACATCCTTTGCAAGTACTCATTGACACAAGTATCTCACATAATTCCATAGATAAGAAGGTTTAAAAAAAACCTAAGGTGCAAAGATAGTACCATTTTGGAGCAATCTGTTATTGTTGATGATGGAGGGAAAGTTCACACTGCTGCTATATGTAGGAATATGCAGTGGTTACTTCAAGGAACAACATTTTCTTTTGACTTTATATTGTTATCATTGGGAAATGTTGATATTATATTAGGAGTTAAGTGGTTGAGCACATTCGGTAGAATCTTGTATGATTTTACTAACAGGATTATTGAGTTCATGTATCAAGGAAGAAACATATTTCTAAGAGGGGCTAGTAATAAACTAAAACGTCTAGGTTAAAGGTGTTGAATAAGAAGACTGATGAGAAAGTATAATTCTACATGTTGTCTTTGATCACATATAAGAGTTTTCAATGTATTAATGTTCAGACTATCCAAGGTAAGACATTTCATCTCAGCTGAGTTGTTTAATGAAGCAATATAATTGCATTTTTAATCTTCATACCCCTTAAACACTTCACAAAGGGACTTATGATCATATAATTCCTCTCATAGGGTTTGCTACTATTATTAGTAAGAGACCTTATAGATATCCTGGGATAAAGAAGGACATTATTGAGAAATTGGTGCAAGAAATGTTAGACCAAGGAGTAATTCAACACATCACCAGCCCATATGCTTCTCCAGTGGTGTTAGTAGGTAAAAAAGATGGCACTTAGAGACTTTGTGTTGACTATATAGGGTTAAACCAATTAAAAGTGAAGGATAAATTTGCTATTCCCATAATTGAAGATCTTTTGGATGAGCTAGGAGGTGCTGAAGTGTTCTCTATGTATGATCTTAGAAAAAATTATCATCAGCTCAGAATGTCAGCACTAGATATGCATAAAACAACTTTTAAATCTCATAAAGGTCAATACGAGTTCTTGGTCATGTCTTTTGGATTATCCAATACTCCATCATCCGTCTAAATCCTTATGAATTTTATTTTTAGACCCCTCCTCAAAAAATCAATGTTAGTTTTATTTGATGATATACTGATTTATAGTAGGACTATGGTTGCTCATGTGGAGCATCTGAGGATTGTACTTGAGATAATGAAAAACCACAAATTATTTTCCAAAGCATCTAATTGTGAATTTGGAGTTCCAAAACTGGAATATCTAGGTCATTTTATCAATGACACAGGAGTAGCAACTGACCCTAGGAAGATAGAAATTGTCCAAGCTTGAAATTACTTACTACTATCAAACAACTAATGGGTTTTCTTGGTCTAGCAATATATTACAGGAGTTTTATTAAGGGGTATGGGATAATCTAATAACCTTTACATTACCTGCTTAAGAAATATGATTTTGCATAGAATGAGGGTGTCACTACAACATTTATGACATTCAAACTTTGGTTACTTGCTCCTGTTCTGGCCATGGTAGATTATACTATTCCATTATGGCACTCTACTCTACAATATGGACATTCTGGAATGGATGCCATTACTAAGAGATTACAAGCATTGCTCTACTGGAAATCTATGGTTCAAGATAACATGAATTTTATCAATATATATGATGGGTGTCAAAGGAACAAATATGATAGAACTTCTTACATTGGTCTTCTTCATCCATCTCGTGTTCCAATTGGTGATTAAATTGAGATTAGTTTGGATTTTATTATAAGGTTTATTAAGTTTAAGTGTAAAGTTGTTATACTGGGAGTAGTTGATAGATTGAGAAAATATGGGTAATTCATCTCCAACATTTTTATACATCCCAAACTATAGCCCAAAGTTTCCTGGATAATGTGTTTAAGGTATATGGTATGCCTACAACCATGGTCAGTGAATGAGATCAAATATTTTGAACTCTTTTTGGAAAGAATTGTTTACCCTCCAAGGTGTTCAACTACATCAATCCACATCTTAACACCCACAAACAAATTGTCAAGTAGAACTAATGAACAGAACCTTGGAAACCTATGTGAGGTGGTTTTGCTCAGATAATCCTGTGGAGTGGGTTGCCTTCTTACACTTTCTAAATGATGGTATAATTTACCAATATGCTATTAAATGTTCACATTATGAAGTTTTGTATGGACAAAAACCTCCTATTAATCTCTCTTATTTAGCTAGTGAAGCTAGTTCTAAGATGGTTGATAGATCTTTAGAGGCTAGAGAAGTTGTAACACCACAATTTGGATAACAAGTCTCATATCTTCAAAACACAGGAGAGATGATGGGTATATAGGTAAGAAAGATTTACACCCTAGTGACGTGTTATAAACCCGTGTAGGCCTAGGTCTAGAGTGGACAATATCACAAGTGTGTTAGGTCGTTGCAAATGGTATCAGAGCCACTCCTGTGTCAGCCTTGTCGATGTAGGCCATAATTTAACCTGAGTTTAGTCAAATATCTATTAGGTGGGGAAAACCTCAGTTCTGAGTCTAGGAAAATCCCATGTGGTAAGGTAAACCTCAACGAGGACGCTAAGACCATAAGGGGTTGTATGCAACACCCCAGCTTAGGATAAGAAGTACCATATTGCCAAAACCAAAAGACATTTTGGGTATATAAGTAAGCAGGCCTTATACACTAGTGATACGTTATAAACTTGTACGGGTCAGGCCTAGAGCGGATAATATCACTAGTGCGTTGGGTTGTTACAGAAGCTATCATTGAATTGTTCATGTTCCACTCGGGCAGATCTCAACAAAGGATGAAGGAAATGGCTGTGAACATGGGACTGACATAATATTCATGGTTGATGACTGGGTTTATCCTAAGTTGCAGCCCTATATGCAGTTCTCTAGGGCCATCAGACTCTTTAACAAGATAGTTGCTGAGTATTTTGGTCATTATATGGTGCTCACTAAGGTTGGAGAGGTTGCCTACAAGTTTTTATTACCAAATGATGTCCTTATCCATCTCATGTTTAATGTTTCTCAACTGAAATTCTGTCATGAGGATCCAGTTGTTATCAATCATTACATGTCTTACAGATGTATATGTTAGGGTATACTATAAACCATGCGGTTTTGATATAGTATTATTTATTGAACGATTATATGTTTATTTATTCGTATCAATAAAATGTTATATTACATAGATCATTTTGTCATATATGTGTCCTCAACTAATATAGTAGATGATTTAGTGTATAGAGTTTAAGCTTATACACAGAAGATTATATCGTCGATTTTTATAAGTTAAAGTTTTAGTTTACAATCGTAGATGGGAATTTGGACAAACCATCAGATTGATTGTAGCATGAGATTAAATGTAATTTACCTTGATTACGAGAATGATATAGTTCTAACTTCTCGTGCTAGTACATTTTGTATGTATTGAACAGGACCGAGTATAGATAGATGTTTTAGACTGGCTAATAAAACATAGTCTCTAAACTATTAAATGTACTTACATTCTTAATCTTGATATA